>PVLA01005531.1:0-144114 GCA_004027455.1 Hydrochoerus hydrochaeris
CTCTCTCTCTCTCTCTCTCTCTCTCTCTCTCTCTCTCTCTCTCAATGGAAGCCAGGTGTTCTACCACTGAGATATGACCTGGGTCTGGTTTATTTATTTTTTAAATTTTGAATAGAATATTGCTACACTGACCAGCTGGACTCAAACTTGCAGGATTTGAACTTTCACCCACCTGCCTCAGCATCTTTAAGTGCTGAGCTTAGAGACTGTGCAGAGTTTTCTCTTTTTGTAATGCTGAAGATTGAGTCTCTGGCCCTGAGTGTGCTGAACAGGTGCTCTACCACTGAGCGACAGCCATACCTCTATTAATAGTCTTATACTGCTAAGGCTGTCATACTTCACATACCTAAGTTTCTTGCCAGCTCCTGTTTGAAATATCCTAACTTTGTGTCCAACATATAGCAATTTGTCCAAATTATGCGCCCATTTATGTGGTGAACAATGGTTATCTTTTGGGAACTTCATATAGTTTAACCTAATTTATTGCTCATTCCCTGCTTCTAGATGCAGAATTCATACCACGCTGTTCCTACTTTATCACTAAAAATTCAAGATTCACAATGTGTGCTTAAGTCTTTGTGTAGTTAAGACTTCAAAGCCTTGATTTAAAAGGTTTTGGTGGTTTGAGATTTTAAATGTGGCCATATGTATAGGGGAGAGTAGAGGAGATGGGCCAAACTTGGGGCTTGAGTTCAGAAATATTTTGATTTGAAAACTCCTTCATGACCTCCATTGTTTGGGGAAGGGGTTTAATCTCCATTTAACCTGCGGTTTCTTCCTCTGCCGTGGCTAGATGACAGCAGCAGCAACACTGACCTCACAGTTGCTGCGCAGAATGCCATTTTGTAGAGAGCTTACTCCAAATGCTTGTATGGAATATGCACTTGGCAGATAGATGCTAGCTATTATTACTATCATCATAATCATTCCTCTCAATAGTTTATGAGCTGAATTCCTGGTACCCTCCAAAAATAGCTAACTATGAGATAAGAATTATGAGATAAGAATACATAATGGAAGCAAATCTATTTTCTAAAAAATGTCAAAGAAATGAGCAAAAAGTTAATTTATATTCTCCAATAACTTTTTTCTCAAATATGTATAATGTGATTGTGTGCATGTGCACATATGTCTGCGTCTGTGCGTGCATGTGTATGTGCATTTTGGGTTGGGGGGTGTATGTATAGAAATGTTTTCTTGAATTCAAGTTTTAGTTTAACATATAACTTCAATTTGACAACTGAAAAGAACCAGTGAGGCTAAGTATTGTAGGGAGAAGAAACCCACAGTTGAGAAATACTCAGCCTCTGTCACATTCTATTGGCTCAAGGCTGCAAATTTCAAGTGTAGGAATGTTGCCTTCTTTTTTCTTCTGGCAAATGAAAAGGCCAAAGCTCAGAATCATTGGGAGTGACAGCCTAATTAATCAGGCTCCGTGCTTCAAACTAGGTGCTGAGCCTACCCCGGATTGTGAAAATTTTAAATGACCCCTCTGTCCTCAGTAGCACCAGAGTGGAATTCCTGTGGGATCACCTGCTTCTTGGCACCTGGTATCCAAGGAACAAAACTGTGGCACAAAAGTTCTTTGGAAAATGAGGCCAAAGTCTACTTGTGTTTTCTCTGAAAGAAAAAAATAAAACATGTAATTTTACTGAAACTCAGCAGGTTTATCAAAATACACTCTGCAACCCTGGCCGGTATCTCTCTGTGAACAAAGGGAACATCCGGATCCATCAGATTAACACTGAGGACTCCTTCCCTTACAGGGGGCAACCTACCCCTACCCCTAGTGTGGAGAACACGAAGGGCCCTTAGAATCTTATTCTTCTGTTCAAATGTCCTCTTTCACTTCCCAATTTCTTCCATGCAATGTTTTTAAATGGTGGATAAACAGTTGGAATTAGGTGTCCAAGGCAACACAAACAGATAAAGTTAGAATGAGAATAAGGGTTTCACCTTTTCACTGAAAGCCCTGCATTCTAACTGATCCCTAGCAGCAGAGACTTGAGATCGCTCGCTCTGTTGCTGATTATATCAGCTTAAAGTTGTATTACGCTTTAGGAAGTTCACACTTCATCCAAACACTTCATCTTTTTAACCCCTCACTGTATGATTGCAGGATTTTCATGGAGAGAGAAGGGACATTGAAGCCTTTACCGCAGGAAGCAGTTTTATTCCTGCAGGCAGAGAATCAGCTGATTCGTATCCAAAGGCTGAGCGCCGAACATGGCGTTATCCCTTTTCTACAAGTATTGTGTCTTTGCAGCCCTTATATAGGCACACGAACGTTTTACAGTATGGTTGGGTATAATTTATGCTACAGAGTTACAGTATAACCGCACATGCACACCCACAGGCTGATCTCACTACACTGTATAAAGGTCCCTCCCCAACCTGTCAGGAGGGACCCTACCACAACATGCCTGTGGAGAAATACTATGAGCATTTATCTTCAAATCTATTACATACCATGATGGAACCCTATTGTCTTTTCAAAAAGATGCATGACAGAAGTCAGTGGTTAAATAATTCATTTGAAGGTGTGCAGCCCTCTCAGATTAAATAACTTTCCTGCAATGTGAGTAACTGATAATCAAGGCCTTTTGCTTCCATTTTAAAAAATGTCAGCATTACTGATCTGTAACTTCAACATCAAAATGGTAAAGTATTCCTGGATTGTCATTATCTTTCTCAGTGAATAGTTTTTAACACATTTATTATATTCTTAAAAACTTGCTGGACACTATGTACATTTAACACTTACTTTGTTTGAGCTCTGTGAGTTAAGTAGTTTTAGATAAGGAAGTGAAGTTTCCCAAGAAGAATAAATTGTCCAAGTCACATTGACAAAACTTCAATGTAGAACATGCTGTGATTTGAAGGCTTGTAACTGCTTACATTTATTTATGAGTTGACCCTAATCCTGGACAAGACAAAAGAGAAACCACAGAGTAAGAATTAAACCCCAGGTCTGTGCTACTCTGAAGTCTATAGCCTGTTTTCCATTATTCATTTTCTCCACTGTAAAGAGTTTCTCCTCCTTTAAATAGAATTAACAGGACCCCTTGCCAGCTATTAAGAGATCTCACAGAAAATACATTCTTGTTGAAGATATATAGCCTTTTTATTGCTGCAACTTCAATTCATTCAGCTTCTCCAAGCTTCACAATACTGCCTTACTTCCTACCCCAGCTCAGAGTTATGTTTACCCTTCTAGAAATTAAAAACAGTACAATTTTCTATAACATAATGAATTAGAATCATTACATCTTCATTTAATAAGTCAATTCCCCAAAGTGTGTTTTTTATAACTCAGAAAGGAGGTCCCATTTAAAATATTTTTCACTGCAAAAAGAATGCAGCTGCTAATCCAATAAGATAACACAGCTTTAATCAGTTTCCTGGAATCCTTGATTAGCTGATTTCCTCTATAAAGTCCCTGCTGTGCGCGAAAGCAGAACTTGAGTGGTTCAGTGCCCACTTAGACTCAGCTCTCTGGGTTATTTCTCCTACTTTGCCACCATCATTCTCTAACTGCCTCCAAGGCAGAAATCTCTGGTCTCCTTTCCCACCTAGCTAATCCTCCTTTAAGTTGAATGCCTAATAAACAGTCCAGAACATTTCTGCTCCAACTACAAAGCTGTTTTGTTGGTCCAATGTCTCATAATATGTCCTTGTAAGGTGCATGAGCTCTCCTGTCTGCATCTCTAGAAACATAAGTAAGTCATCATTCCAAATAGGGAGCAGAATTCCCTAAAGTGTATGGGGCATGCACAGTATGATACTGTTTTAGTCAGTGAGGGACCACAGATAAGATGGTCATCCTCCCTCAAAATCTCTACATCTATGCCTTAGACTGAAGAGTAAAAAACAGAATATATAAGGAACACAAAATATTAGATTCACAAGATAAAAGACCTAATCAAAATGGCAATCAAAATAGTCACTTGTTAACAGAAAAAGTACAAATAGCTAATAAGCATGTGAGAAGGTGTCCAGCATCTTTGATCGTTAGAGAAATGCAAGTCAAAACAACAGTGAAATTCCATCTCACTCCAGAAGGGAAAGCTATAGTCAAGAACTCAAAGAACACGAATGCTAGTGAGTTTGGGGGGAAATGATATTTTTGCATTGCTGGTAGGAATGAAAATGTCTACAACCACTATGGAAAGCAATGTGGAGACATTTCAATAAAATAAAACTAGAAATTCCATTAGACCCAGGTATATACCTTCTGAGCTTATTCTTGAAAGAGGTAAAGATATAATGTTACAGGGATAATGCTGTATACATTTGTTTACAGCAGCATAACTGATAATTGTTAAATCTTGAAAGTGTCCTATACATCCAATAGAAAATGAATAGATTAAAATATAGTATTTATATACAATGAAGTACTATTCCACCGTAGAGAAGGATAAACTTGAGCAATTTATAGAAAGATGAATGCATCTTGAGACCATAATATCAGTTGAAGTAAGTCAAACACATGCTTCAGTATTTCATGGTTTCTCTTAGAGGAGAAGCACAAAGGCATAAATAATTTAAAGAGCAAAATAAAAAGTAGATGATAAGAAACAAGAAGATAGACTTTGTGGAAAAAGAAATGGGATCTGGAGATGGAGATAAATAGGAGGTTGGGAAGGAGAAAAGAAAGTGAAAATGGTTAAGATGTGATATGAATATGTACCAATTCCCCAAAGTCAATGTAATTATATGTAACCCCAAAAAATAAACTAAAAGTAAAACATGGTGTCCCATAAGATTATGTCCCATCTCTGCGATTGACACATAATTGTACTTTACATTCGTGGCTCCAGTGACCATGCTTTGTGGTCATTACTTGAGGAATATTGCTTTTCAATGGGACAGAGGAAGTCTCCTTCCTGCTGGCTAGAAATCTTGGAGATTTCTATTACATATCAACATATTAAATGACATGGTGAATTCTGCAGTATTTGGTTTGGCTTAATTCAGTCATTATTAAATTTATATGACCAGGAAGCTATGTTTTCCACTCAATAATAATGAACATCTTCAAGCATAGGGTGTTTGTAGATTATACCTTCTACCATCCCATGAGGTAATTTTTGAGCTCTCCCTGTTTGAAATTTTCAAAGTGATCCCAAAAGGTGACCTGCAGAGGAGCTGAGCCCCCAAGTTATCCCTTCATTTTGAACCCTCAATCAGAGTCTCATATATGCTAACTCTTTATGCTGGTATTGTCTCCCTTCTAGTACAAAGATGCTATTCAGGTCTTGGCTTAAATGTTTACATCCACAGAGAGGCTTTCTCTCAATAGCCCTGGTTAAACTTCCATTTTTAGAAAAATCAAAATAAAAACCTAGAGAATTGCAGAAATATATACTGAAATGACAACAAATACAACATCAAATATGAAGTTTCAGTGGAATTTATATTGTCTTCTTCATTCTTTACAATGGTTTCAAATTTTTCCACAATTAGTTTTAAAATAAACAAAATTGTAATATAAGAAGAGGAAAAGATGGTTCCAGAAAGAGATCACTGATCTCTTTGTTGTAGTATTAACTGTTCTAGTGTCTGCATTAATCTTGGTTTTCCCTTTTCAAAACACAACCATAAATTTTATTAGTTTTACTGTTTTATAAATGTGCTTTGCCTTCCATTTCATATAGAAAAATTTTCAGATGTTTTAACTTTGCACACTTACACCATCTGGTGTTCTGAAACTTCATACAGACTCCGGACCCATAGGATTATTACCCTGCAACTAAACCAGCGCTGACCTGAATATAGTATTTGCCTCTACTGAAGTCAAGATTTGTTTTCCACCCAGTTTGGTGCAGCATATGCATAATCTTCACTTCTTGAACGTGTAGCATGTAGTTTGACTTCAGATGAATTTTTTAAATATTCTATTTATTTCAACATATTTAAGTATAACATTCCTCTATGAAGTTCTGGATAGAAATAGAATATTCCAAAGTATGCACTGAGTAATCCAGCACCCACAGGACCTTACGGCAGAGAGTACAAAAGTCTAGTAAATCTAAGTACAATCTCTGCTGCTTCATACCCCATGTGTATTCATGGCTTCGTTAATGCTTACATGTGTTCGAGGAAGGGAAATTCAGTCTGATTCAGTCCCTTCTCCACAATGTCCCTGCACCAGAACACTGGCTTCCAAAAAGATTGGCTAAAGTTACAAAGGCAAGGTAAGGTTTTTCTATTTCATATGAGTCACAGGTACCACACTGCTGACATGTCATCAAGTACTGATCTTCAGGAAAGGGCTATCTGCTCTCCATTTAATGAGGGTGGCATTAAAATGGTTAGGTCTCAACTTCAAACTCTTCCAATTTCCACCTTTAGTACATAAACTGAGTGGGGCCCTTTCTGATGAATTTTAGGTAATGTGTTGCTCTCAAAATTGAACAGAGAAGTGAATACAGATAATCGCAGCTTCCTAACACAGGATCAGACACAGTGCTGTGGTAGAACTTAAATTGTAATTGAAAAAACCTCTGTAGACTCAATAAGTACAAGCTTAAGAGTTAAAAATTTCTACGAGTGCATTCATAAGAAAATCCTTGTGTTTTCACCAGGTTTTTAGAGTAAATATCAGAGAAAATTTTCCTCATGCAAGGAGAAAGGAGGGAAAATGCAGCCATTTTTGAACTAGGCCTAGAGATGTCCTTTTTAACCAACCTTACCCTTCAAGAAATAAAACCACTTTAGCAGAGCCTAAACAGCTTGAGTTTTAGCAGAGTCTAATTACCTGGGGAAAGAGTAATGCCCAGCTCATGCCTGCTCTAATCTTTCATTTAGGGAAATGAAAAAGTCCTTTGCCATTCCTACCTAGGCATCTTGTATCACTGAAGAGTGGGTGGACAGAAAGGCATGTGTGAGGCTGAAGGTCAAAGCCAGGAACAGAGTCACTAAAAGGCTAAGCACTAACTATAGAACTATAGGAAATTTTCCTTCCTCTACAACTATCAATAGAGTTCCCATTTACAGTAATAATAGGAATTGTTATGGAAAGAACTGCAAATACCAGAACTTACTTAGAGTAAGTCTCTAGAGAAACACAAAGATAATGAAGATGATAAAAACAGACACCGGAGAGAATTCTAGCTTCCAGTACCTAGGGTTACAGTAAATAGTAAGCATAGACTAACTCCTAGCTGCAAAAAGTTTAGCTTAACAACAGAGAATGGCATGCACACATGCTTCTACCAGATACACGATGTCCAGCACTGAAAAAAATTACAAGACAAACTAAAAAGACAGGAACGTAGAGAATGAGCAGTCAGACACAAAAATGGCAGAGTTTGGAAAAATCAGACCAAGAATTTAAATAACAGTAACAAATATGTTAATAGGCTAAGGACCCTATTAGGAAAAGTAGACAATAAATAAGAACAAGTAATTCAAACAGGGGCACGAAAAGTCTCAAAAAAAGCAAAAGAAAATGACAGAGCAAGAAATACTGTAAGAAAATGGCTACTACTTCAATTAATTCATCAGGAAAATATACTTAGCAAAATATAAGTCAGTTCTTACAAAGAAATCTAAACAGAAATTCTCTAAATTTAAATTTTAATATAAAAATAGCTTTAAAAATGACAGAGGATATCAAAAAACTGATGTGGGACAACCAAAAGTTGCATCCACATTATCTATTATATCAATAGAAAGAGAAAAAAAATTGAAGTAACTGTATTTAAAATTATAATAGGTGAGAATTTTCCAAAATTAATAACAAAGACCAAACTACCAGTACTAGAATTTTAATGAAGATCATCCAAGTTAAGTGCAAAGAAATACACAAATGACCATATCATCTTGCAGGAAAAGCAAATACAAAGATGTTCTTAAAAGAATTGGGAAGAAGAAATCCTTAAATGTGGGAGAAAAAATGATTTTAAAAAACATCTCCATTACAGTTCTCAGGAGGAAATGAGAAACTTAGAAGAGAGTGGAATAACGTGTTTACAGCATTGAAAGAAGAAAATTAACCACTTATATTCTGGATCTAGTATAACTATCCTTCTAAAGTGAGCATGAAATAAAGTTCTACTCACAGAATTAAGCACTGGTTAATTTTGCTACCCACAGACTCAGCCTGCAAGAAAACTTAAAAAAAAAAATGTTCTTCAGAAAGAAGGAACTTGATATGTAAGAAACTAAGATCTATGTTTATTTTTTTTAATTTGTTGTTTCTGTTTTGTTTTATGGTCCCAGGGATTGAACCCAGGGCCTTGCACATGCCAGGCAAGTGCTGTACCACTAAGCTGCATCCCTACCCCTCTAAGATCTGCATTGAGAGAGAGAGAGAGAGAGAGAGAGAGAGAAAGAGAAAAGAAAAATATATGAAAACTAGGAATATAGAAATAAAATGTTCTTTTTTCCTTGTCTTCTTATGTACAATAGATAATAATTCAAATTTATAGGACCAAGAACATATTTGAATTTAATAAGGGAAGTAAATGAGAGAAAAAATGGAGTTGGAAATCATTTTACAAGTACCTGTCCTATGTATAGTGCAGTAGTATCATGTCAGCTGAAAGCAAATAGACACAAGTTGTAAACATATATCATAAACTCTAGAGTGAAACACTAATTTGTAGAAAGTATAAATTATATATGGTAAAAGAGGAGGGACTTGCAATCACATAAAATCCTCAAATAACATTTGAGTCAGAAAATGAGAAAGTAGGAAGTAAAAAATGAAACAAGCAACAAAATCATGTAGATCTTACCCAACTATGTCAATCACTTTATATATGAAATGTTAAACTATAACAATAGACAAATACAGATTCTTGGTAGTTGTAAAATCAAGTCAAATTCTATGGGGGCTACAAGAAACTGACTTTAAACATTAAGACACAGTTAAAAATGAAAGAATGGTAAAAGATATCTCAGAATTACACTATTCCAAACAAATGTTCACTGGCTACATTACTTCCAGATACAGGACACTTCAGGACAAGAATAAAGACAGATATTGCATAATAATAAGGAGACCAAGTCTCAAAGATGATATAACAATTGTTACTTGTATTTATCTGGAAACAGGACATTAAAATATAAGGAGAAAACTGATAAAATCACAAGAAACAAAAAATAAATATTATTAAATTTGGGGAATTTAATACTCCTCTAGCAGCAATTATGTAAGTATAAAAGTTTATGAATAATATCATCAATCAAATGTATCTAACTGACATTTTTAGAGTGTCCCATCCAGCAACAACAGAAAACATATTCCTTTCAATCTCATGGAATACTTAGCAAGACAGACTAAATTCTAGACCATATGACAGTCAGTGAACTTTTCTAAGATAATAGAACTCGTACAAGTTATGCTCTCAGACATTAATGGATTTACTTAGAAATCAGTGTTGTATGTATGTATTGGGAAAAAATAAAAATTGATAGCCTAGTTTTCCACCAAACTAGAAAAAAGAGCAAATTAAATCCAGAGAATTTAGATAAAAATCAATAATAATAATAATAATAATAATAATGTAGATGTAAATTATATTTAAAATAGAAAATAAATAGCAAAAATAAAATCAAAATTGTTACTTTGAAAAGATCAACAAAATGTATGAACTTTCCAGGCTAAATAAGAGGTAAAAAGAGTTGACACATTGCTGATATGAGGAATGAAATACGAGTCTTTGAAAGTGAAGCTATTAGTTTTAAATAGATCCACAACTTTTATAGCTTAAACAAAATGTTATAATACTTTAAAGAATGCGGTCTGCCAAATTACACACAAGGAAAAGGCAGACGATTTGAGTTGATCTGTCTGATAAATAAATTGAATCCATAATCAATAACCTTCCAACTGAAAACAGCATATCCATATGAGATTGTTGGTAAACTCTACTAAAAATGTAAGAAAATAGTTCTAACAATTCTCTAAAATTTCTTCCAGAAAATATAAACGGGCAAAATATATTACCTTTTCTTTTATGGGTTATGTATTAACCTACTACTAAAACCAAAGGCATTACAAAAAAAAAAAACCCTACAGATCAATGTCATAACCACATATGACAATTGAATGAAACAATGTATAAAGAGAATTATGTGCTGTCACCAAGTGAAATTCATTCTAGGTATGCATATGCATATTTGGTTCAAATTTGAAATCAATCAGTGTGATCTATTATATAACAGACTAAAGAATAAAAATTTTCTGGTCATATTAATAGATGCAGAGAAAGCATTTGACAAGATCAAACAACTATGCACATATAAGATCTAGCATACAAGAAAAAAAGAAAAACTTGCTCACTTTGAAAAATGACAAATATGAAATAACATCATACATAAACAAATAAAAAAGAAGTTCTTTCTTCAGGAAAATCAAGGGAGTCCTTCCTCTTTAGCACTGTGTTGAAAGCACTGGCGGATACAATAAGACAATAAATGAAAATAAATGGTGTATAAATTGAGAAAAAAGAAATAAAACTGTCCTTATTCACAGGTAACATAAAATGTTGACAATCTCTAAGAATAAAAAAAACTTTTAAAATTATTAAGCAATTATAAGAAGGTAGAAGGATGCAAAGTCAATGCAAAAAGTAAATTTCTTGCCTATCAATCAGCAATATACAAGATAAATTAAAATAAAAAACAATGTTTTCACTTTAGGTATTAATCTAACAAAATATATACAAGATCCATATGAGGAAAACAGATGAAAGAAAAATTTAAAAGATCTAAATAAACAGAGAGATATTTCATTATCACTGGTAGGGAACATTAATATTGTTAAGCTGTCCATTTTTCTCAACCTTTTACATTTATTGTAATCTCTATCAAAATATCAGCAAATCATTGTGACTGCTATCTCATGACAAGCTAATTCTTAACTTTATATGCGAAGATAGAAGGCTTAGAAAAGTGAATACCAAACGAGAACAAACTTGAATGGTTGACATTACATAACTTTAAGGCTTTCTGTAAAGGCTGGGGGTATGGTTCACTAGCACACTTGACTTTCCTTCAGGAGGTCCTGATTTCAATCTCAGCGCAATCCTCCCTACACACATACCTTGTGTAACCCTAAATAATCAAGACTGTTATTGAAGAAAGAGTAGAAAATCATTAGAATATAACTTACTGTGCAGAAATAAACACAAAGGTTGTCTTACTTTCTCATTGCTAAGACACAATACCCAACACTCAAGACTTGCCATGTTTGTAGTATATGCTTGGCCAGTTCCAAGGAGGAGTTGATATGGCAAAGGGGCATAGTGCAAGGTCTGTGTAAGTAAAGCTACACACATCATGGCGGCCACGAAGCTGAGAGAAAAGAGAGGATCCGGAGAGGGAGACATACACTTCCAGGTTATGCCTGCAGGGCTCCGCATCCTCCAACCCGGGCCTAACAATTCTCCTAAGAGAAAGTTAGCTATTGGGCTCCTATGATCCTTCACCTTCCACATGTGAAAGTCTTCCAGATCTAAACCATATGGCAAATCATGATGTCTGACACGCTAGCTGTGGATATGTGTCATAATACACATTTCAAAACACAGAGACACAAAATGAACCTAAATATAAACCATGGATTTTGCTTATTTACTTCTATCATTGTTAGTGTATCAAATATAATGAACATACCAAACAAATACAAGGTAATAATAACAGGGAAGAGTACAAGAGATTATGGTAATGCATGGTGACTCCTGGTAAATTCTGCTGAACTTTTCAGTAAACTTGAAACTGTTCTAAACGATATTAAAATCAACTCAAAACGAATCAGGAGGTAAACATAACATTTTAAAGCACAAGATCTTTAGAACACAGTGTAGGTGAACATTTCAGGACCTAAGTTTTGGTGAAAAGTTTCAAACACAATGGAAAATATATAATATGCAAAACCAGATGAATTAAATTTCATCAAAACTCAAAACTTGCATCCACAAATATAAGTGTTTTAATAGAATGGCATGTATTAAACATTATCAATAGATGAAAAAAGGGTCAAATGGAAATTATGAAACCAAATAGTACCACAACAGAAATTAATAGTTAATCAAATTTCAGACAGAAAAAGAGAGAAAAAAATCCAAAAGAAATATGAAGTAAGAGGAAAGATGAGTATCATCTCAAAGAACTGTGGGATTGTCAGTCACCAACACAGAGGTAATGAGGGCCCCAAGAAAGAAGGCAGACAAACTGGCAATGGTTGAAAGTTCCAAAATGTGATGAAAAATATTAAAGTACAAATACAAGAAGTTCATTTAGAGAGCCTCTCTGAGATTTGGTGTCCAGACACTGGAATATAGCAAGGTAAGGAAAAGAAGGATGAAAGTGGGACCTGGGACCCAGGAAGGATCTGAAGAGAGAACTGAAGCCCATGGGGAGAGCACAGAAAGAGACCTCAACGAGGAAGAGAAGGTGGCAGGTGACACTTTCTCCCTGGAGCCAGACTCACAGCATGGAGCGGGGCAGCTTGAATGCACAGATGAATGGCGGCTACTGGTGACCCCAGAGGCCTCCACAGAGAAAAGCACCAGTGGAACAGCGCAGTAGATGCAGCAGACTCCAGTGGCTGCCAAGTTACTGGGACTCAGACATCCCCAGGGAAGGGCAATTGGCAGGTAGCCATCTTGAAGATGCTCAGAACTCAAAACAGCCGCAGGCTGGCTCCATCTAGTGGCTGCTTCAGTATTGTTGTGAGGCTGTTAAGCTTGAGCCAGGAGGGAGCAAGTTCAAACCACAGGGAGGCACATGGATGGCTGCAGGGCAAGAGAATCCTGTTGCAGTCTCACAGCCAGAGAGAGACCAACCTGAACTGTAGTGGAGCTGGAAACACAGATGCTCTGGAGTTATTCTCAGCCTGCCACAGGTGTGAGGCCGGCAGGCTGGAATAATCAACTTGGATCTGAACTCCATCTGCCCACACTGTCTACCCGTGACAGCTCAGACACACTTTGAAGTAGGCATTATTTTTCTTGTTTCCTTCTCAATATTTTTCTTTTCTCCATTTCCTTGTTTGCTGTTTGTTATTGTTGTTTCTTTTGTTTTTTCTTGATAGTTTTTCTTTTTATGTGAGTGTGAATTTGGTTTCTAGCTTTGTTTTGGTTTTTGCTCCGTTATGTTCTTGATTTTATTTCTTCATTCTCTCTTTCCCTTTTGTCTTCTGAATGAATTTCCCAAAGTTTGTGGGATCTTATGTTCTCCTCCAGACTTTCTTTTAGTCTCTTCCTCTGCTTCTTCTCTATTTTCCCCTTACTCCTTTTTAAATTTTCTTCCCTGGGGGTAAAATTGCCATTTTGAGAGCTTACTTACTCCATACACTTTTCTGGTACATTTTAGATTTTGTTACATAACCACAAATCTAGCCCATAAGTTTAAAGATGGCAAATCAATAGGTACCTCAGTCTGTTGTTTTTTGGGCTAATTTGAAGCTATTGCTATTGTTGCTTGTTCTACTTTATCAAAGGTGATGTAATTATTCTAATCCATTGTTCTTCCTGGTATGCCTGAGATTGCCCAAGAATCATAAAAAATACTTTAGGTCAGTGCCAAAAAAATCGGGGCTGGGCCAAGAAGGCAGCAACTTCTCATCCCCAATACATGGAAGAAGTGAGATCTTGCAATACACTCAAAATCCAGAAGTCAGTTACACCTGGAAGACACCTCTGAGAAGTAGTCATCTCCTAAAAGTTTTAAATACTAGCAGTAAAGATACTCCCATAGGCAACTTACCAGCATCAACCCAGGACTGAGAGAGAGAGAGAGAGAGAGAGAGAGAGAGAGAGAGAGAGAGAGAGAGAATGAGAAGACACTGAAACAAGATGGAACCCCAGACTTCCAGAAGACCAAAGGCAAATCTGGGGGAGATGTGACGGGGTGAAAGCCACCCACTTGGACACTCTGAAGAGCTACTGGTGAAAGTCACAGAGCAGATGTTGAAGTCTCTTTCTGTGCTCTCCCCATGGGCTTCAGTTGTCTCTTCAGAACCTTCCTGGGTCCCAGGGTTCCACTTCTGTCCTTCTTCTCTTCCTCACCTTGCTCTATTCCAGTGTCTGAACACCAAATCTCAGAGAGGGCCTTTCTCTGCTACTCAGAACTCTGTTGTCTTCCTATAAGTCTCCAAAATTCCTAAATTATAACGATGCATGTTTAGCCTCTCAGCTACATGGCTTCACAGCACATGCCAAAGGTGTGACTCATAGCAGGTCATAGACTTTAAATGCCATGTATATTAAAAAATTAAAAGGAAATAAATATAACTTTTAAAGGAGCACATTAGGAAAGTCTTTATGAAAGTGGAATAGACAAAGAACAAAATCAAGGATGAATAAAGGAGACAATGGCAATTTATTGATATTAGTCATGAGACGGAAAGAAGAGGCAGCTGGTCCTTCATTGCAGTGAAGGTTACACTCGTACTTCCGCTGGCAGAATTCAAATACAGACGACAGCTAGCAGCCAAGTGCAGTTGAACAGTACTGTCCTGGCACAGCATTCTTTTGCCCAATTGTTCTCCAGGGTTTACAGAGTACAGACAGAAAAGGCAAGTAATTATTAGTTGTGATGTTTATATTTATTTGTTCAGAAAAAATGTCTCTCCATATGGGATTTACTCTTACAGTCTTCCCTGGAACCAGTCATGGCTGACTTGGCACACATTTTGTCTGAGCAGATGCTATAAGAATATTGGCAATTTTTCTCTGCTACCCTTGGGGTCACTCCATCAGTGTGGGTCCAGGACTGAAAACAGCTGGCTTAGAGCCAATGCACACCATAGCTTCTATGGATATATTACTGAGAAAATAATAGTTTTATTGTAAGCCACAGAGATTAGGAGGTCATTTGTTACTGTAACAGTCTCAGGTAAATTGCACTTACGCATTTTCATTTACAACCAGCACAATCTATGAGACTCTCAGAAGAAATTATTTTGTTTTTCAGTTGGCAAATATTTATACAGGCATAAGAGACACAATTATACTATACAGGCATAAGAGACACAAATGTTGTACACATAACTAGATATGTACTTAATAAACAATACCTGCAAAAAGTACTCAGAAATAAATAAGGTTAATATTCCAATGAAACGATGGACAATATATATTAAAAGTAAAGAAAAGCAAATAAATGAATGTACAAATAAGTACGTAAAAGTTAATGGTCCATAACCCCATGGAAACATAAAAAATTTAATTATAAAACACTTAAAACATCTAAGTTATCTCATCAACAGAAGTATTTTTAAAATTACTAGTGGTGGTTTGAGGGACTATAAATAGGGAGGGAATATTTTTGGCTCTTTAGCTGTTGGAGGTTTAACTAAAATCTCCTGGGAACCAACAATGATTGCAGAGATTACTGAATTGTAGCACTAACTGTGAGCTGCGGGCTGGCATTCATCCAGATCAGCTGTATTTTTTAGGGGGTCACTTCTCAAATTTTGTCACCAGTTTTTTGAAAAACTCAGTGGCTTCTACAGAAATGCTTTGGTAGGGTTAGTTAAAATTTCTTGTTTCTTCCAATTCACTTTGTACATAAGCATCATAAATTTCCTTACCTATCTGTCCAGAATGGTGGTGTAAATTTGTTTGTGTGAACCTTGGTATACACTAGGGCAAAAAATCTAACTCTAGCAACTTAGTTATTGGCATTTGATGCCGTGGGGAATAGAAGAATCTCCCACACAAGATATTTTCAGCCTTTAGTAAAAGCCTAGAAATGTACCCACATCCTTCACTGGAAAGGTCACGAACCAGAATAACCAAAGTAAATTGGAACTGAAGAAACTTTAGAGGAAATATCCATAGATATCTGAGATCTTGGAGGGTTTCTGGGGCCAAAATCTATGGCTGGGTTTATCCTGTAGTATTATACTTCAAAAAAAAATCCATCACCTCTATGGAACCAATGTTCTTCTCATTCATTCTTCACCAGAAGACTAAATGAAAAATTATTACCCAGGCAGTGGGATCATAAGCTACAAACTCTTCAGAAACATCACTGACTCTCAACAGAAATTAAAGTCATCTTAACTTGACCGCTGGTTTGTAAGGAAAGTTGCCTTTTCATACTCTCAGACTCTAATAATGATTTTATTATTTTCACATTCCAAAAGTAATGTGTAAAAGAATGATTTGAGAAACTTTTGGAAATCAGGAGAAAAGGGAATTACACAATTATTTGGAATAGTGGCATTCAGAAACATTTTCTATCATTGTAAACCCATGTTTGCATTTTGATCAGGTCCATACTGCACAGACAACTAATGTAGATTTGGGTGGCTGTGTCAAAAACCTAGGAAAGAATTGTATTTCCCAGTTTCCCAACCAAGACCTAAAGCAACACAGTCAATGGACCAGCTTCATTTTGTGGTTTTTCAGACAGGCATATTTAGCAATGTATTTCTAGTGAGAATTCTTCCTGGATACCCCAAATGGCTCCCATTTTTCTCTCATTCACTCATGCATTCATTCCTCTGGTATTCACTAGGCAGTACTGCATAAAGGATAAGATCCTAGACTCTGGTGACAGATTGCTTGGGTTCAAATTTTGACAGCAGCAACTACAAAGTCTGTGGCCATAGACAAAGTGCTTAACCCCACTGTCCCTGTTTACTCATCTGAAAATGTCAGTCACCCAACCAGTTGTAATGAGGAATAAATGAGTTAGTAAAGTAAAGCACTTAAAATAATACTTGTCACATACATGACCACATAAATATTGAAACCATCATTGAGTTTCCTAGTCTGGTAAATGTCTTATTGAAGGAGATGCAGAAGGCACATAGATGAGCCATGTGAGGGCCATATTCTCAGGAAGCACCAGTGGGGACAAATAATTGTAACCTTAGGTAGAAATTTCATGACACAGAAGAGATGATACAGTGACATGGGTTCAAAGGAAGGGTGGGATTAATTCCAGCTGTGGGCATGAGATGGGTCCATAGTCAATTGAAGAAATGGAATGGAAAAAAGCAACCCAACCTCTACCTTCTCAAAGCCCACCGTTATGAGTTGTGTCTAGATGCCCTCCCAAAGCCTCATGCAGTCATAGGTGGGGCTTTTACAAACGTGCTGGATCTAGAGAGTGTGATGCTGGGAACCCTTCATGGTGCAATACCAGGATCCAGGGGACTGGGATTAAGTGTGTGAATCCTCCCTGCCTTGGGCAGGTGTCCTGGTTAAGAGATAAAGGGCAGAAAGATATAAAGGGTGGTCTCTTGCTTGTGTGCTTTGCTTTCTAGTTTCTAGCCATGAACTGTTTCTCTTCTGTAAGAACTGTTTCTCTCAGCCAAGCCACACTGCCTTGGGACCAGCTGATCACAGACTGAAACTTCTATAAACTATGAACTAAAGAAACCTTTTCTCTCTTAACTTTGGGTGTCAGGTATTTTGTGCCAGCAACATAAAAAGTAACAAGATCTGGAAAATTCTTTTACTCCCAGTCTCACCATGCTTAGTATTATCAATTTTAAAAAATATATATACCCATAGAAACTGGTCCCTTCCATGTGGCTGCAATGATTAAGGTGAAAAGCACCACAGGACAGCCCAGAGGCCAGCCCCTCCATTGTGGCTTCTGGGATCTGGGTGAACAGTGCAGGAAGGCCCAGAGACAGACTGGAGGCTGCTGGGATACAGGTGAAAAGCACCATGGGAAAACCCAGACTTCCCTACTGCTGGGAGTCAGGTGATCTGTGCAGGAAGAAACAGAAACTGGCAGGAATGTCAGCCACATGGTAGGGACACCATCCAGGGTGCCTAAGATGGAAAGGCTGGACTAGCAGTATGAAATTATCAGGAGAGACAGTAACAATATGAGCAAACAGATTAAGGTAGGTGAAACAGATTGTACTTAGAAACGAAGGCAGACAGAATAGAAGTGGGCACATGGGGCTTCTCCTTTTCTCTGTTTTGTTTTGTTTTGACTTTTTTTTTCTTATTTTCTTATCTTTATTTCTCTTTTGCAAATGGCTGGGACTTACTCCAGCTACAGAAAACTAATCCTGTCTCCCAAATTCAGAGACCAGATTCATATAATTCTTTGCTTATTCCTCATTCTTTCTCTTCTGCCCTCTTTTCTAGTTTCCCAAAGCTTGCATGATCCTCACGTGTCCTCCAGCCTGGCTTCTACTTTGTTTTCAGTTATCTTTTTTTTATCCACTACCATTCTTAAATTTCCCCACTACAGGGTAAAATCATTCTACCATAGAGAAACACTGGTTATGACCTCCCAATTTATGATTAGTTCTACATTATAATTGTGCTCCTATGGTTAAACGTACAAAATTAATGGTTACCATAATTTGTCAATTTCTAAACCGTACTTGATGGCATTGCTATTGCTTATTATACAACTTTAGCTAGCTTGTCATGTCTGTTTTAATGAGTGGTTCTCACTTCTGTAACAATACCAGGAAGTTCTAGGGTAATGATCTCACCATACTCCAGCACCAAAGGACAGGGCCAAACAAAACAACATCTCATTCTTAATTAATTGGAAAAGTAGGATCTTGGAATATACAAAAACCAAGAACCTCCTACACACAGAAGACATCATGAAGAACAAACTTCACCTAGAGGGGCCTTGATATAGTGATAAAGTCACCTATTACAAAAGGATCAACACAGAAAACAAAATAAAAACTTTTGAAATAGAAAATGGGAAGACATAGAAGCAAAATGCAATTTCAGACCCCCCAGTCCATCCAGAACAAGTCCAGGAAAAAATGGGATATAAAAAAAAAAAAGAAAGACACACACACCTGACATTTCTAAAATGGTAGCCATCAAAGTAAGGAAACAAATCCTTAAGACTACTGAGGAAATCAGATCAGAAATAATCTCGTAGGTGAAAAAAAGAAATATCAGCACTTATGAAGGAATTTCTCAGCAAATCTAGACTAGAGATGGATAAATAAAAGTGATAATGATAGGAGGATGGAAACTGTGAATGATCAATAAAAGAAAGAAATAGAATGCACGAAATGGATTCAAACAGATATCCAGGTGTTATGGCTTGTGTTGGAATGTCCCCTCAAAAATCTCATGAAATCATGGGGCCAGGCTTCTAGAGTTTGTGACTGAATCCTTGTCTAGTGCTGGGAATATAGGTATGAGTGCTAAACCCACCATAGGGTGGGTAGCTTATATACAATATAAAGGACAGACAGAGTCTTCTCTCTTTCTGCCCAAGTTGGCACTTGTTGCTTTTGCTGTCTTCTGCTGCCTTGAACTGTTGCTCCTCTGCCAAACCACCCTACCTTATAGCCATAGACTGAAACTTCCACCAACTGTAAGCTAAATACACTTGTCCTCCCTTAATTTTGAGAATTAAGTATTTTGCCTCAGGAATGAAAGAAAAGTAAGAACCAATACACTGGGAAATTGAAAATTCCATTGAAAGATGACAAAATCACTTGAGTGAAACTGAACACAGACTTTCAGACCTTGAAGACAGGATCTCAGCTAGTGAACATTAAAGAAAAGATATCCTGAAAATGGCAAAAGATCAGGAAATAACAATTTGACACTTCAAGACAACACAAAAAAATGATATAAGAATAATTGCTGTCAGTGAAAAAGCAGGAGTCAACAAAAATGCCATAAAAAAAAACTAGTTGCAGAAGTAATAGGAGAAAATTTCCCAAGCATGGGAAAAGAATCTGACATACATGTAAGTGAGGCATATAGAACTCCAATTAACCATAAACAAAATAAAGCTATATCCAGACATATAATAATCAAGATTCCAGAAATTCAGCACAAGAACAGAAATATTATAAGCTGTTAGAGAAAAGAAACATACCACTTATAAAGGAAAGCATATAAAAATCACAGAAGACTTCTCCACACAAACCCTCAAGTCAAGAAGAGCTTAAAGTATTTCAAGTTCTGAAAGAAAACAACTTCCAACCCAGATTGATGTACCCTGCAAGACTATCTTTCAAAATTGATGGAGAAATAGGATATTTTCATAACAAAGAACAACTAAACACATTCATGCCCACCAAATCAACACTACAAAGGGTACCAAAAGATATTCTAGACAGATAGAAATGACCACAATTCCAAGAATAACAGAAAGAAACCACCAAGCAGGGCAAGGAATTAAACAGAGGAGAAATGTAGAGAACCCACAGAAGAAAATAACATGACAAGGACAAGCCATCAGTGTAAATGGCCTCAATTCACCAATCTAAAAAAAAAAAAAACAGACTGATAGAATAGATTCAGAAACAATTGAGACTAAGAAATCAGTATAAAGGATTAATGAATTGAAGAGTTGCTTCTTTGAAAGAATAGATAAATTTGATAAAATTTTCATCAATCTTATCAATAAAAGGAAAGAAAAGACTAAAATTCATGCAATGAGGAATGAAACAGGTGAAATCACTATAGATCCTATGGAAATTCAGAAGGTTTTCTATATCTACTTTGAAAATTTTTACTCATATAGGATGGAAAAGAGATTGGAAAGATTCCTAGATATGTACAAATTACCAGTGCTTAATCAAGAGGACATAAAAATTCTGAATAGCCCAGTATCAGTTAATGAAACTGAAAATGTAATTATTTTAAAAATACTCCTTCTAAAAAAACACTTTCCAACAAAGAAAAGCTCAGGTCCTAGGATGGGCAAAAGGGGAAAGCACAATAGAGACAGTAGTAGAGAAAAGGGAAAAAATGCAAGTCTGTTTTACTATGAATGTCTGTTAGATTATTAAAAAGGAAAGTTCTAATGTCAAGTGGAGAATTTTTTATGTCCACATCTTATACTCTGAGTAATTACTTTGAAGATAACAACATATAATGTATTGACTGCCATTATTCTATTACAGTTATGACATTTTGTTTTACCTTTTTTCATACAATTAAAAAATACCCATTCTAATAACCATTTCTAACATGCAGTAACAATGCATCAGTGTATTTAGAAGTATATTCACTCCCTAATATTTTGAGGTTTTGTATATTTCTAAACAACTCTTTAACTGATTTCTAAAATAATTCTTTTGTGCTCAAAGAACACATTTTCATTACCTTATTTATTTATTTATTTATTTACTTACTTACTTATTGAAATAGGGTCTTGTTATGTAGTTCAGACTGGTCTTTAACTCACTAGGTACCCTAGGCTAATCTGAAATCTATGGCAGTTCTCCTGCCTCAGTTTCCCAAGTGCTAGGATTACATGTGTGGACAATCACCCCTGACTCAACTCATTAAAAATTAGTTTGTAGCCCAGGATATAATTTGTCTTGATGAATGTTTCGTGCAAACTAAAAACATTTTCTTATTCTGCTGTTATCAGGGGGTTTTGCTCTATCCATTTCAACCATCACATCAAATTAGTCATAGCACTGTTCACATTTTCTGTATCCTTACTAATTTTTGTTTGCATATTCTGTTTTTGGTCTTGCTTGGTTCCCATTCCTTTCTATCACCCTATTTGTAACTTTTGGAATAGAAATGTATATCTTGTGGCATTCAGTATTGGAAGTGTTAATTGTCTTCATTTGTAGCTAAGAGTTTTCCCTAAATCTCAGAGAAGACTTTGGACTTGGATGTTCCAGCATTAGTTATAATTGTTGATTAATATTTGTAGCTGGTTGATCTATGTTTGTAGGTATTTTTATTGCCATTGAAATTACTCGAGGTAATTAGATAACTATAATAGTTGCCAGAGTTATGGAGATAAGAAAGGAAATAGAATTTAATTAAACCTGTCTGACTTGATGTACTAATAGATGCTGATATTTGTAAGTTAGAAATGCTTTTTGGAGCCGTTTTTTTAAGTCAAATTAAGTCAATTATTGCTGATGATAAGTTTTGGCCTATTAGTAAGCTTTTACAAGAAAGCAGCCGATGCATGAGTGTTGAAAAGTAGCCTACTATATTAAAAAAGTTAAAGGGCTTTGTTGGATAACTTATTTTTAAATTGGAGGCTATTGAATTAAGTTCTATCACAATTGTAAAGCCAGGAATAGTTACTGTAAGAGCTGAAACTTTTAGATAATTTGGTATGGTTATTTGATATACTCTTGTAGTTGGAATGTTGAAACTGTTAGGATTTTGGCAACTCTTGCAGATGGGCTGTCCTTTGTGTAAAGGGATGTACACAAGTCCTCGGGAGGCCAGGGGCAAAATTTTATGGCTTGTCCCCCAAAACCTCATGACATCAGAGGTGGAGATTTTTCAGAGATTGCTCAATCTAGAAGTGTGACACTAGGATTGACTCATGATGCAGTGCTAGGCTGAGGGCACTAGGGTTAAGAGTGCGACTGCTGACTGCCCTAGGTCGCCTGGATATGATATAAGGGATAGAAAGAGCTAAGGCGGCCTTGCTGACCTCGGGCTGCCCTGAACTGTCTATCCTCTGCTCTTCCATGTCCCATCCTGCCCTGGGGATAACTGATTATGGACTGAAACTTCTACAAACTATGAGCTAAATAAGCCTCTCTTCCCTTAACTTTGGTGTCAGGTATTTTTCCTCAGCAGCAAAAAAATTAACTAAGACACCCACGCATGGGCATGGGTTCCAGACATCTCCCCTGCTCATGGCCCCAGGCACCTGGTCTTGAATATTTAGCTAGCTGCCTTTGTATTCAGAAAAATAAAGAGCAGGCCTCCCCACCTTCCCCAGATGGCCAGGACACATACACTACAACCATAGGCTTAAGCACACCATGCAACAAGAACTCTACTTAAGGTTAAGTGTGTGGGTCCTGGAGAAGGAGTAAACCTTCCCTCTCCTGAGCAGCCAGCCTCCAGCCGCCACATCACACAATTCCTCTCACCCCTGGTGACAGCCAACTCTACCTTCAAACTAATCTTGATTTTTTTCTCCTCCTTAGGCATCCTAATTCCCTTCAAATGTTCTATCCCTCTGTCTTAGTTACTTTTTACACCTTGTTGGGATAAAATACATGACGCCCAAAATGGAAGAAAGAAAAGTGTACAATTTGGAGGTTTCAGTCCATGCTCAGCTGGCTGCAAGGCAAGGTGGCTTGGTGGGAGCAAACAGCAAGCTGGAACTTGCAAGAGAGAGAGAGAGAGAGAGAGAGAGAGAGAGAGAGAGAGAGAGAGAGAGAGAGAGAGAGAGAGAGAGAGAGGAGAGACACCTCCCTCCCGCTGGTACAGCATATCCTGGCTCCACCCCCTGGAGTGGTGAAACGCTCACACCACCAATCCGAGCGCTAGACAACGAACCAATCACAAATGCTAGATCTGGTCGTGTCTGTGATTGCTTGAGGCTTGGGGCAGAGCAACAGGAACACAAACGAGAACACTCTCCCTATGCACCACGCCAACTCTTATTTACCTTTCATGGCATATACGTTGCTTCCACCTGGTGTCCATTTGTTCCCTGAGTTAAGATCTCCTCAACAGTAGCACTCTGAAGCTCTCCTTCTACAGCGCTTAGGCAGGAATAGTTAGGACGTCTTGGCCATGCTCACTGAGCTGCACTCTTGCCCAGCATCCTTTGTCATTCCTCCTCACTCAGATGTTAGTGACGAACGACCCTAATCCTATCTCTGTTTCACTCTTCTTTCTTCAGTGCTAGGCAAATGCTTATTGTACATGATGGGACAGTTACAAAACAAAAACAATATCAAGTTTGTGAACCTTTTATCCCAGTCTTTTCAAGGCTTTTTGGAAAGTGATTAGGCTACTAAGTTGACAGTAAGCTTGGCAAGGCCACTTAGAAAGTCACACATCTGTGTTTTTATCGGAATTTTCTTTTGAGGTTTTCTTAAGTAGGTCACTGAAGAAAACTCTGACTTGAGAATGGAGATTTAAGCATGTAGCCCTGCGGCTGAGAAAAGCAAATAGTAAATGTATCACCATAAGAGAAAAGAGAAAAAAAAAAGTGAAGGAGGGAAGAAAGAAAGAACAGCTTTTAAGATTGCCAAAATCTAGTTTTGGTTTTTTTCTTTTTAAAAATTCATTCTTTACTAAATGTCATTAATTTTTTCTAGATTTATTGAGGCATAACTGAGAAATTAAAAATCATACATATTTAAGATATAGCATTTGATGTTGTGATATATGTGTATATATATGTGTGTGTGAAATAATTATCACTCTCAAGCTAATTAGTATTCCTATCACATCACATAATTCTGTCTGTGTGCTGAGAACATGTAATTCTCTCAGCAAACTGTTTTTGTTTTCAACTCCAATAACCTTTTGCTCAAGGTAGTTTGTGTTGATTTTTTGATGCCATATCTGAAGGAGCCCTAACTGTAGCACATTCAGCATGAGCTTCAGCTGGTTAATGGTACATAAATGTCAACAATTTGGCTACAAGTACAATCTGCTGGAAGGAGAGTGAAATCGTTAAAATCCATAAAATCTGATCTGGCTTGTTTCACTTTTTGAACTGTTGCATTTCACAAGTTGTTTGGTTGGGCTTTCTTTTTACCTATGTTTGACTACTTCAGAAGAGAATTCCACTAGCAAATCCCAGACCACATTTAGCTGCCAGCACCATCTGTGTTGCCCAGTCAGGTACCAGGCACAGATCTGATGATCTGGGGAATAAAGGCAAATCTTGTGATATTTCCTCAAACATGTGGGCATTTGTACTCTTTAGTAAAATGTAAGACAGAGTCCTCAAAGTTTTTTTGAGTAGAATGCTGGCAAAGTTTTAAACAATGTATACTAAAAAACTTGAGGAAGAGAAAGAAAGACTCCTACCATTCAGCAGTTCCTGTAAGTTAAGTGAGGAAGAATGTTACACACTTGCCAGAAAAGGAAGTAGCTGTAAACTACATAAACTACTTCAGCACTACAACAGAAAGGGTAGAGCAGCCTGTATTATTATATCAAGAGAAAAGAACAGGTGGCTATAGAGAATTCAGGGGAACAGAACATTGCATCATGCTGAACTGAGCAGGAAAAAAAGCTGAGGCGTACAGTCATGGGAGGCTGGCACAGGAGGCTCTAGACCCAGTAAAGCATCAAGAACTACATGATGATGAGGATTGGTGGTTTGAAGGAGGAAAAAACAACAACAACAATGACAATGTACCTATTTTACACACCGAGGCAAACGGAAATATCATCCTCACTCTCCAGATGCAAGAACTAAATAAGTATCTCTGGAATACTCAGTTTGCAATGGGAGAATCAGTAAAGAAACCAGGTCTGTGATAAACCTTTTGCTACGAAAACATGCTAGGAAAGAGCAGAGCTGCTGATGCTCTGGAGACCAGTGTGAATCCAGACCTGACATTTTTTAAAATTATATTTTAAAGAGGGTAAAACTAAACATAGAACAGAACAAAGCAGATCAGAAGAAATCAATGTAAGAGACACAGATTTTAAAGCAAGACAACAGGAGATCATCACTGGCTATCATATTGTCTCTTGTTTTCCTCTAAATATTTGTGCATATCTTCACACACAATGAATTCATACGAAACAAAATAGTATTAAACTGATCAGAACAGGATGATGAAGACATTTTAGGCCTTCAAAACCAGACAATAGGGAAATCAACAATGGCTGCCAAATGTTCACTTCCAAATAGCTGTCCATACCTTCATGTATGTTGAAATTAAACAATACAAAACAGAATAAAATCACTCTGAACACAGAATAATAGTATTGCTGGATTTCACAGCATGGAACTATGGAATCAGCACTGGATATGTTAGTGTCTCTTTTTCTTCAAAGTAGCTGTTCATTTCATTGTGCATTGTATAATCGATTCTCATAAACTGTTTAGGAGAAGTTCTATGCATGCATGAGTCTCTACATGTATACCTATCCTTTCTGTATTAGAGGGAAAAACAAAACAAAATAAAACAAATTCCTAGAAAAACAGGAAACAAATAAATAACAATAGCAAAGAACCCAGAACACTGACAATATAGGCCTTCAAAACAAGATGGTAGGGGCTTAACTGGGGTTGTTATTTTACATAATGATCTTCAAGAGCTCCTCAGATCACCAGACATGAACATGCACAATTGTTCCATCCTATGAATGTTAACCATTTTGTTATAAGAACTTATAGAATTTGTAGCACAATCATCTTAGCTATCCTAAGTGTGTTGATATAATTTTAGATATTTTTTCTTTTCCCTTCTTTTATCTTTTCCATAATTTTCCCTGAGATATTATTTTTTCTCCATTGGGCAGATTCTTATCCTTTCCCTGTATTTATTGAGTAGTTTGTATCTTATGTTCTCTTACCATGTCTTACACTAGAGAGACTATACGGTATTTACACATGTGAGTTTGATTTATTTTACTTATGAGTATGGTCTCAAGTTATATCCATTTACCTGTAAATATCTCAATGTGATCATTCTTTATAGTTGAGTAGTACTGCATTGTATAAAAACACCACATCTTTTTTATCCATTCCTCAGTTGATGGGCATTTAGGTTGTTTCCAAGATCTGGCTATTACAAATTGTGCCGCTATATACATGGGTGCACATATATCACTGTGGAATGTTTTCAGTTCTTCTGGGAATATGCCCAGAAGTGGAATAGCTTGGTCAAATGGGACTTCCAATCCCAACTTTTTGAGGAACTTCCAGACTAACCTCCACAGTGGTTGTACCAGTCTACACTCCCACCAACAGTGCAGAAAAGTTCCTTTTTCTCAACAGCCTCTCCAGAATTTGTTGTTGGTAGTTTTCTTGATCCTGGCCATTCTTCCTGGAGTGAGATGGAATCTCAATGTGGTTTTAATTTGCATTTCTCTAATGACCAATGATGATGAACATTTTTTCATGTATTTATTTTCCATTCGTATTTCTGCATCTGAGAACTGTGTGTTCATCTCAGATGCCCATTTTTGGATTGGGTCTTTGAATTTTGGGGATTTGATTTTTTAAAATTCTTTATATGTTCTAGACAGAAGTCCTTTATCTGAAGGATAGTTCACTAAGATTTTTTCCCAGTTTGTGGGTTTTATTTTCACTCTACTGGAGATTTCTTTTGACATGCAGAAACTCTTTAATAAGACGTGATCCCAGAAACTCTTTAATAAGACGTGATCCCAGTTATTGATTCTGGGAAGTATTTTGCATACGGTTTGATTCTTGTTCATGAATTCTCTACCTACCCCTATGTCTGCAAGGTTTCTACCTACTTTGTCTTTCAACAGATTTAGTGTTTCTGGTTTAATATTTAGAGTATACCAAAAACTAAAACTAGACCCATGCCTATCACCATGTACTAAAGTCTAAATGGGTCAGACCTGACATTTATAAGACGGGGCTTGCCTTGCTGAGCCTTCTTTCTGTCAACATGCAAGCAGATATGTTCGGAGCTAAGTATGCCTTTATGGGTGCCTAAATGCAACAGAATCATGATACACATAGAATTTCTTCTATTTGTCTGTAGCCAGCTCCCCTGCAGATCCTGTTTTAGATAAATAGTCAATATCTTTTAACTTTAATCTCTCTGCAGGAGGCTGGCCTGAATCATACCTAGGTGCTCCTCTCAGATTCTGGCTGGGTAATAGGCAAACACAGAAGACTCCTTTCTGAAGGATCTTGCCTTGAATAGGGTATCCTTCTTGTGGCATATCTTGAGAATGCTTATAACTCTTTCCCTCTCCCCTCTCCCCATCCACATGCCAACACACCCTTTAAAAGACCCTCAGAACGCTGTTTCAGCAGACAACGTAACAATCGAGCTAAATAATGGTCTGCCTGTTCCCTCCTGGTCTAAGTGTGTGCTCCCAGAGGTTTAAAGGAATGGAAGAGAAGGGAACAGAGGGGGAGAATTTAGAGCTTCTGGGACTTGACCCCAGTGCTGTCTGAACTTCCAGAGTCAAAGCAAATCCAGGGGGAAATGGCAGGTTCTATTGTAAGACCATCCCCCAAGCGACATGGTCCAATTTCATAGCTCATTATTACTGTTGTGCCCAAGCACAGGGCGGGGGGGTGGAGGTGCAGACAGTGATACAGGCTGGGAGGAAGGGCCTCCATCACTGCAGAGAATCATATGGAAGCAATTAGCAGAGCCTTCATTCAAAAAAGCATTAAGGTGCTTGTAGCACTGAGGCTCCAGTGACCCCTAGGCTGGGACCATAATTCACCAACACTTAATACCATTTACCCTGCAGATGTACATTTTATACAGAAATATCAGCTTACCACTTTGAAAAATTAACCTATTGAAGGCTGTCAAATTCTGACGCCCTCCTGGGAGTATTATAAATTGTCTGTGCAGTTCTCTGCTTCTCCGTTTAGGCCCAGAATCTGGGATGCCTGTGTTAATTGGGAAATGAGGTAGCTAACAAGGGGGTGGAGAGGGGCAGAGAAATGAAAACTCAAATAGCAGCACGAGTTCTCCTGGGGAGAAAATATCCTTTCCTTCAGCTCCAAACACAAAGAAAAACAGCGACACTGTCTCTATCCCAATGTACATATTCTGACCAGCTAGAGTGTCTAAGTCAGAAATTCCAGAGAAATGAAAAGTGATGTGAGACAGAAATTAGCCGCAGAGAAGTATATGCATGTGGGAGCTAGATGACAACCTACACAAAGACTTTACTACAGTGGAGTCGAAGAGACACAAAACCACTATTTGGTTAAAGATATATTTTTTTCAAATTCTAAGATTGTATCATACCAACTTAAAAAGTTTAATGGGAGCACCAGTGTTTACCTACCCAACTGATACTTAAAACATGAATAATTAATGCTTTCAAAGTTGGCAGAAACAAGTGCCCTCTGATAATGCTGCTAGGAGGAAACTAGTTTAACAAAATTAAAATTTTCATAAAGCATTTTAGTACCTTTCAACAACCTTAAAACATGCAATTACTATAACTCAGCAATTCAATTTATAGTAATTTTATGTTAAAAATAAGAAGGATGTGGCATTCGATATTTGTGTGAATAAATTTGGTCAGAACTTGGTTTTATAAAGAAAAGAAAAAATAGATAAAAGTTAGAGTCCCACAACTGGAATGAAAGCACACGAGTGTAGTTTAATAAAATGTGTTCATCAGAAACCACACTGCAGGAAAAGTGTCTATCAACACAAAAAAACCTGCAGGTTGAGTACTAATAGGTTTAAAGGAATAAGCTACAAGTCCCTACTGGCAGCATGACTCTAGATTTTTCAAACATATTTGTAAGAATTTATCTCTCCTTATGTTAGTGATATCATTAGCTAGAGAAAATACATGCTTCAAATTACATGTGTTTGTTATTTCACTGAGCAAGTATTATTCTACTTGCTGAAAGAAAGAGGGTTAAAGCCAAGTTATAAAGTTGGAAGCATTGGGTGTTCCTCAGTTCTGAAGCAGGTCCTCTGTCCCAGAGGGCTCCAGTCTCATTACTGCTAAGTTATAGCTCGCTTCTGCTGTCCAAATAATCCCCATCCCACCTTTTGAACAAGAATCATTTACCCTAAGTGGTGTAGCATATCAGTGCAGAGTAGCCATCTCAGTTTTATAAGGAAACGCCCACTTCTGTGAGGGTATCTGGGGATTCTGAGACCTTGAAACTCACAAGAGTGGCATTCACCCCCAGCCAGCTCTGAAAGTGCACTGGCTGTGGCCACCGGCCAACCCTGAGCACACTCTGTGTTTAGTGCCCACTTGGAATGGGGCAGCAGAGGCACTGACTGATGAACAAGGCCAGTGTCTGGGATGAAAAAGCAGTCCAGGAGAGTCAGCAGTTCCAGGGAGAAGCACTGGGCCATGCCAGCAGTGCAAACCTCAGTAAGAGCCTACCACTACCGTCAACTACAAAAACAGCATGGGCTTTTACTCTGCATGTGACTCCTTTCACAGAGCAGGCTACAGTGAGAAAAATACAAAGCACCCATCATAGCTGAGAGGGTTTAATCAGGCACCATTTTCAAACAGGGTTAGTTTTGTAAGACCAAGCAAAGGAATAACACAGACCAACTTCACTTCAGAGTTTTTGGTGTTACTATACCACAGTGACTGGGTGAGTGAGGGACAGGCAAATGATGACAGTCACAGAGAAGAGCTGGGCGAGACAGAGCCCCCCACTCCCTGAGAAGTTTGACCTCAGGCAGAGACAAATGTAGGAGTCTTGCCCTCTTCGGTGAGAAACCAGGGCTGTAAACTAGCAGAGAAAACCATGACTCGGGACACACAGAAGGAAGACAGAAAGCGGGAAGGGGAAAGTGACTAGAGTCCTAAGTCACCCAGTGAGGATGGCAGGCTGAGATCCAACAGTCACACACAGAAACCTAAGTGTGGAAGCAACACTAAGTCTGAGTGGTAACTCACTGTCCTTTCCCTGTATCTTCTCTGGGGGACTCGACTGCTTCAGACACTGGAAAGAAACACTCATTCAAGACATGGAAAATTTTTCTTAACTTAGCATTTCTCTCAGAAAGGCCAGATCTTGAGCTCCTTCCTTGTTTTTCTTTTTTTTTTTCTTTTTACCAGAAGTCAAATTCAGGACCTTGCACTTGCCAGGCAGGCACTGTATCACTGAGCTAAATTCTGAATAATACTATGAAGAATAAGCAATGTATTGATTGTCATAATGGTCCTACTAACCTGTTTTGAAACTTTAATTGTCATTTTAATCCTTTGTTTCTTTAAAATAAAAAAATGAAATAAAAAGAATTTTCTTGGACTCATTTTCTTTTTTTTTTCTTCTTTTTATTTTATTATTTGATTTCTGTTTTTCTTTTCTCTTCTTTTGCTTGTTTGCTCTTTTTTGTTAATTTTACATAACTCCATTTTTTCTTACTCTTCAACAGAAGTTTTCATTTCACTTTTCTGTCCTCCTTCTCATCTTTATTTTTCAAATTTTGCTTCTCTCATTTTCCCATTCCCTTAGCCCTTCATTTTTGCTAGTATTACTATTCAGCTTTATTAACCTTTAGATATTTAGTTAATTCAAATCTGTTATTTTTGAATTGTTTTCAATTCTTTATGGTAATATAAATGCTGCTTTTAGTAGACACTCTATGTCAGTGTTTGGTTGAGTTTTATGTTTATAAGTATATAGTTCTTTTTATAGGTAAGGGTTACACAATGGTAGCTTTGATTCTTATGGTATCTGAACATACAGTTTGTCTTTGATTCTGTTACTGTTGCTGAATTTGTTTTTGTGATGCAGTTGTTTATGTTAATTGGTTTTTCCTGTACACAAATATCCGGTTTGTCATTATGTCAATAATACTGTGGCTCATTCCCAGAGAGGTGGGTGATGGGCCCACTTCACTGCACCTGACCATTACCATAAACAGAGGTGGTTGGATTTGGACAGGAAAAGATGCACAGTTGGCCACAACCAGAGTGACCACTGGAAAACATACAACAACTAAAGATTTCCATACTACCAAGTTTCTTTCCACTATAATAAAACCACAAACCTCAGCACACACACACACACACACACACACACACACACACCCCAAAATAGAAACATGAAAAGACAAGTCAGTATTGTGGCTCCAAAAAACTGCCAACCCATCAAAAGATTGATGGGACATCACTGGGGAGGAAATTGAATACCAAACAGCTGAAGTATATAAAACGATAAAAGAAGAGATAAGCACGGATCAAGAGGGTGCTCAATGAGCTCAATGCTGATGTAACTAAACAGATGATATAAAAAACCAATGATCAATGGAATTGTGGAAGACCCTAATAAAAACTAGCCTAGCTAAACAAAAAGGTACAAGACATTAATATCCAGCACAGAAAAGAATTAGAGTCCAGGAAAGTGTACCAAAGAGAAATCAAAGTGATAAAAATTTAACTGAAAGTGTGGGTAGCAGAGGTGACCGATGTGTGAGGACACAATGATAGAATTACAGCATAACATTGACATCTGTGATCAATTAGTCAGACACAAGAAAGTAGGAAAAATGGATCCAAAAGCTGCCAGATGACACAAAGAAGTCTACTCAAATATGTATTAAAATTAGTAAAAATCAGAAGACAGAACACATGCATGAAAAACCTTTTTACAGAAGTAATAGAAAACTTTCTAAAAATAGAGAAAAAATTTAGCATACAGATTAATGAAGTATATAGAGCCCTAAAGGGCCAAAGTCAGGAAAGAATTCCTCAGTGATATAACATAATTAAAATCCTAGAAATCCAACACAAGAACAGAATCTTAAAATTGATTGATAAAAAGCAACAAATCACTTTTAAAATGTGACCCATTAGAATTACAGTAGAATTATAGTAGACTTCTCAGCCCTAAAAGTAAAGAATTTCCAAGCCAGACTGATAGCCTACCAAAATGATGTTTCCAAATTGATAGAGAAATAGATTTTTCTGTGACAAAAGGAACATTAAGAAATTTGTGATCACCAGACCATTTCTACAAAAATTCTCAAGGATATTCTCAAAAGAGACAATTAAGCCAAAGATGCCAAAAGTTCTAATAGAATGAATGCACCAGGCAGGCAGAGGGGAAAGAAAGGAATCAGCAACAGGAAAAGAATTCAATGACAGTAATAAGTCAGTGCCAGTCAGTGATAACCTCAATGAGGGGTCCCAGGTCCCCAAGCAAAAGACACAGATTGGCAGATTGGACTTTAATACAAAACCCAATGGTACACTACATACAAGAAGCACTTTTAACCCAAAAAGGGATTCAAAGATTGAAAAAAATCAAAGGATTGAAAACAATATTCTATGCAATAGGAACGTGAAATCAAGGGGAGGCAACTACCCTATTTTCAGACAAAGAGAACTTCAAACTGAAACTAATCAGAAGAGGGAAAGTTCACTATATGTTGGTTATGAGAACAATTTGACAGGAGACAGCATTTACAAATACATGTTTAAAGAACATTGGGACACTCAACTTTATAAATCAGACATTATCAGAAGTAAAAATCAGACAAACAGCAATATAACTTGAGTGGGAACCTAATACTCTATTATCGCAAATAGATCAACTAGACAAACAGTCGACAAAGAAAAATCAAAGTAGAAAAATATCTTTAACAAATGGGCTTAATATTTAACTACAGAGTGATTTGCCCAATAATAGCAGAATACATGTTCTGCTCAGCAGCACATGAAACTTTCTCCAAAATACACCATGCACTATCCCAGGAGGCAGGCTTAGGTACATACAAAAGAATTAATATTATCCCTAGTATTTTATCATATCATAGTACAAGGAAACTATAAATCAATAGCAAAAAACCCATAAAAATTAAACAAAATGCTCTTGAATAATAGATAAGTACTCAGAAAAAGTCAAAGATGAAGTTAGACAGTTCCTACAGTTAAATAATAATGCCAGTACCACACACCAGAACCTGAGGGGCACAATGAAAACAGTCCTAAGAGCATAGTTTATAGCTGTAAATGTCCACAGAAGAAGAGAGTAACCCAGTTAAATAACCCCATGATGCAGCACAAATTCCTAGCAAAAAAAAGAATGATCCAAATCAAAAGCTAGGAGAAAAAAGTGAATTATGAACATCAGAGTAAAGAATAATGAAATTGAGAGTTAAAAAATGCAAAGAATCAATGCATCGAAGAGCTGGGTTTTCAAAAGAATAAAATAAACTAGACAATCGCTTAATCAATCTGACCAAAAAAAAAAGAAAGGAAAGAAAATATCCAAATCAATGCAAATGGAAATGAAAAAGGCAAAATCACAGCATACACCACCAAAGTCCAGAAGATTATTAGTATCTGCTTTGAAAAACCTATGGTTCAATAAATTGGAAAACACAGGAAAAAATGAACAGATTAATACACACATGTATTAGCAAAAATATATACTATGAAAATCCAATAACAGGCAGTAAAATTGAAGTGGTAATAAAAAAATTTACCAGCCAGAAATTGCCCAAGATATAATGAATTCACTACTGAGTTCTACAAGAACTTCAGGAATGTTAACACTCCTTGAACTCTTTAATAAAATTGAGAGAGAACAAATACTGCCCCAAATCATTCCTAGAAGCTAGCTAGCATCACTCTGATTCCAAAGCCAGACAAGGATCCAATCAAAAAAGAAAACTACATGCCAATCTCTTTAATGAATTTAGACACAAAAATATTCAACAAGATACTAACAAAAGAGAAGACAACAAATCATGGAAAACATTACAAATCATGACTAAGTAGGGATCCTTCCAACAATACAAGTATGGTTCACATATGCAAATCAATAAAGGTAATATACTACAGGATACTATCATCTCATAGATGCAAGAAAAACATTTGACAAAACCCAGCATCTATTCATAATAAAAACCCTGAAGAAATTAAGTAAAGAAGGACCTTATCTAGATCTGATATTTTTTTGACAAAGTACATGGGAGGAAACTGAAAACTTTCCTTTTAAAATTAGGAATGAGACAAGGATGTCTACTATCACTACTCCTATTCAATATAGCCCTTGAAACTTTTGCTAGTACATTCAGGCAAGGGAAAGATATAAAACAGATATGTATTTTTAAAAAAAGACATCAAATTGTCATTATTTGCAGATGACATGACTGTTTAGATAGAAGATCCCCAAATTTCACCAACATATGTCTAGAATTAATAACCAAATTCAGCAATATATCACCAAACAGAATCAACACACAAAAATCAATGGTGTTTCATATATCAATAATGAACTTACCAAGAAAGAAATTAAGAAGATGATATCATTCTCAGTAACATCAAGAAAAATTAAATACTCATGAATCAACCTAACAAACAAAATGAAAGAGCTCTATGATGAAAGCTACAGTATTTGTTAAAAGGAGACCAAAGAAGACATCAGAAAATGAAGATCTATCTTTTGTTCTTGTGAAGCAAAATCAATACTGTTAAATTGGCCAAATTTCCAAAACTGACATATAGAATTAATGCAATTCCAGTCAAAATACCAACAGCATTCCTCACAGAAATAGAAGAAAAAAACTGCTAAAACACATACAGAGCCACAAAAGTCCCAGAATATTAAAAGCAATCCTTGGTAATAAGAGAAAGCAGGAGACATCACAGTTGTAGATTTTTATTATATTACAAAGCTACAATGACAAAAATAGCATAGTACAGGACCCGAAACAGATATGCAGATCAATAGAAAAGGGTCCAGGATGCAGAAACAACCCAGACATGTTCAGTTAGATCATTTAACAAAGAAGTGGAAAATGATAGCTTCTCTGGTAACCAGTGCTGGGAAAATTGATTATACACATGCAGAAGATTGAAGCTTATTTCTCTCCATGTACTAAACTAACATCAAAATAGATCAAACATCTAAATATTACAACAGAAACTATCTGATTCAAAATACAATAAGTAAAACTCTTAAAGACATAGGCAAGGACTTTCTGAACAAAACCCTAACTGCATGAGAAATCACATCAAGAATCAAAAACTGGCACCGTATGAAATTAAAAATCTTTGGCACAGGAAAAGAAAAAACTAACAAAGTGATGAAATCATCTATGGAATGGGGAAAAAAATGTGTCAGTACACTCACTGAGAGACCAGATGTTAGGTTCTCTCATCACCTACATAGAATACAAGTATGGAATAAGATGAGTGTAATTTGACTGTAGTGATCATTTTTATTACACATGTATTTATAAAAACTTTTTTTTATTCATCTTAAGTATACAAAAAAGAAAATGAATGGAAGGAAGAAAGGAAGGAAGGAAGGAAGGAGAGAAAGAGAAGGGAAGAATGAAGAAAGGAAATAAAGAGAATTATCTTAAACAAATCTGTCCTGGATCTCAACTGTATCTTTTATGATTATGGAGGCCTATTTCCCATTTGGGAGAGCTTGAGCAGGTTTCTACAGTACTTTTCATCAAGGTTTGAATGTTAAGAAAAGATTTGGAGCTAGCTGTGAGAAGAAAGATGATGCCTGAATTTGCTAAAAGCCCTGGAAAGAGGTATTTCTTAGAGTTGTTCTGATTAATCTTTAGTCACAGTTTATACATGGTTAGGTGATTGTCTTATTTAGTTTTTATTCATTGTTGAGACAAAATACTGGACACCCAAAGTTAGGGAAGGAAAGGTTTATTTCTTACAGTTCTTGGAGGTTTCAGTCCATACTCAGTTGGCTCCGGTGGCATGATGGACAGCCATTCATGGCTCCTGCAAACAGCAAGGTGTGAACCAGCAAGAGAGAGAGAGAGAGAGAGAGACAGAGAGAGAGAGAGAGAGAGAGAGACATCTCCTTCCCACAGATACATCATATCCTGGCTCTATCCCTGAGCAAGTGAAACACTCACACCACCAATCCAAGAGCTAGACAAGGAACCAATCACAAATGCTATATTTGGTTGAGTCCATAATTGCATGAGGCTTGGGGGCCACTGACATAAACCATGACAGTGATCAAACCTCATTTTATTTAAATTTTACACTTAGAGAGCAAGATTAACAGCCTAACTCATTAGCCCTCCCAAGAACTTTAAGGCAGGTAAAAATGTCTGCATTTTTCAAATGAACAAACTGAGTCTAGCTATGGACTAGTTCACCTGCAAACCATGCTTTAGCCCATAAACAGGACAAGGAAATCATCACTGGAATCCGCATCTCCTGACTCCCCTTTATGACTGAACTCTTAGCCATAGTTTATAAGGTGCAATTACTGGCTCTGTAATTTGGAGTTCAGCATCACAAGTTTGATGATAGTTTGTGAAATGTTTCTTAAGTGATAAAAGAAAACCAGGGACCTTCTGAGACCTCCCATTCCTCCCTCGGATCCCTCAACACTCAGTATAAATTATCTGGCATGAGGGCAGAACTCTGGTCATTAGTGTGCCTTTGAAAAACATTCACATGCAGGAAAGAAAAATTCCTCTTCATAGGGACAAATGCAATCTTATCAGAAGTGCACAGCACAATAACAGGAAGAGGGAGGGGATTCTGGAAAGTGGAAGAGAGGTGGGGCGGAGGGGAGAAGACAAGCTGCGGGGAAGGCCCCTGGGAGGCTCCTAATCAGTGGCTGGCAGCCCTGACCTTGCTGGGAGCTGGAAACAGGGCAGGGCACTATCACTCCCAGAGCCAGAGCCCAGAAAGGAGAAGCACTCGTGCCCGAATGGCTGCCGTGGTGTCTTTGTAGACTTAGGCCCTAAGACAGTCTGTGGACCAAGACATATTTACATAGTATATTGTCTTGATTAATGACAGACAGGGGAAGCTCCTGGCTCCTAAGATGAAGCAAGTGTAATCTTAGACCTGAAGCCTGAGAAAAGAGACCTTCAAAGAACACGGAGTCCATAGCAACAGAATGCAGACCATCTCCTACCCTGTGCTTAGTTTCTCACAGTATCCATCCCTTTTGTCACTCATCTAAAGACAGCATATCCCAGTTGACTCAGCTCTAAAGAAACTCTATCCTCCCCTATTTTTCTAACCCTTACCTACCTCAAGGTCTTCCAGGCCAGGCTAGGCCTAAATTTTCTCAGATCAGTACCAGCTGTTAACAGAAGAAATCCTACTTTCTTTGACTGTTCTGTCTCAAACCTTGAATAGTCCAAAATTAGTTTTGTGCATTGCACCTAACCCTCAGGCAGTGTAAGCTTATGTATGTCATCCCTTCCTCATTCTACATAGGGAGTGGCAGGCTATCCTTGGGAAAAACCCTTTAGACATTTGACAGAAACAATGAGACCACCCAGACATGCAGATCTGTCTCAGAAGAAAACTTGAGGGCAGAGTAAATATTCCCAGGACTTGGCACCACTGTGTTTCTCTAATTATGTCCTATACCAAATTATAAAAATGCTCAGCTCAGAAATTTGATTTTTTTTTTTGTCCTGAATGTTCTATTCAGCATGGGGTATTTATCTTTACAAATAGCCATGCACTTCCGTTCCTAGAGCACTTGCAGAATAACTGGCTTAACGCAGAAGCCCTTATACGTTTCCATAATGTTCTTTTCCATTTTTGAAAGTATTTAATCTTCTCTCCTCCTTCGACTTTCTGCAGTTAAATGATAAAATGGATTGGGATGTCAATACAAAAAGCCCAGTGTTATGCAAATCTCAGATACTTTTCCTAAGAGATGGGTCTTTAGGGTAATTAAGAGACAATATCAGTAGGGTGGGATAATGTGACAAGCTAAGGGTCAATCGCAACCAATGAAGAGGCCTTAGAGAAATGCCAGGGACCTGTCACAGTGCCATCCTCTGATGACTTGGCTGCTGTTTTACCCAACGATTAGAACAATAAGTAGAAAAGAACCAGTGGGGAAACCAACTAATCAAACTTAAGGTAAGAGTGAGAGTGACCAGTGAGGCTGAGCCACTGACTACGGCCAGGTTCTCCCCTGGTTCCCATCACTGCTTTTCTTGTTACTGACACGGTAACTTTGCTATGAGCTCTCGCCGTACCTGGATGACTCTTTATCACCCCACCCTTACCCGTCCTTCGATACTTAACTCAGAATTCTCCTTTGAGAATGACCTTAAGTTGCTACCTCACATCTTGTCCAGCCCCAGCCCCCAGCAACTCCTGAGCTGCCTACCTGCTTTGCTCTTTCATTATTATCCTAACTTATTTTGTGCTATTTTTACACAGTGATCTCTTTGTATGTCATGGCTTAAAATAATAGGAACTACTGTTTACCTTTCTGGGTTGTAAATTACCAGCCAACACAGATTCTATCTCACACTTATTTGTATAACTTTACGTTCCAATGTGTGTTCTCAATGCATTTCTGCTGTTTGGTAGACACTTTGAAATGGTAGGGAAAGAACAGGGCATGACATTTATAACCCAGAATAGATGAAGAGACAGAAACTGCCGTCATTCAGCTTGTAATCATGTAATTATCACAATGCTATATTCAGAAAAAATAAATTCGGTAGGGGTGTGTGTGTGTGTACACATGTACGTGCATGTGTGATATCAACTGACTCAGTTCCCATTCCTGCATCATTCAAACTATTTCTACAATCATATGACCATATGAGAAGCCCTGAATTTGGTGTCCAGGTTATTTGTTAACTGACTGATTTCTGACTTAGTACTTCTACTTGTTTTTCTGTAAACTAAAAAGAAGAATGTGATAAGAAAAGAGAGAAGAATGTGACGACTGATTGTTGATACTCATTACTCACAAAATTTTCTTTGCAAGTACACAGTATTTTAATCTCCATGTGTCTTTCTTCTTTTATTCATATTTTCAGGTTTTTGGTTAACTGGTTGGTTAGTTAAAAATAGCTTTGTCACAGTACAGGAAGTGAGCCTATAAAAGAAAGCTGTGATAGAACTCATTAACATATGCTCATTGTAATCTCTAAACTATAAACCAATTCAGTTTTTCTTCTAACATTTTGAATTACTTCAAAAGTTGAATGTTTATGGTCCAGGAAGGTTCTCACATCAGGATAATATCCTTTCCTAAGCCAGTAGCTAGAAATCAGGACATTTGAAGTGTGTGTTGATCTACAAATGATTTGAAGTACAGAGGAGGAGGTATGTAAGTACAATGCTGTTTTAAGACACCGAAGTACCTTTCATTTTGGTATCTGCTGGTGTCCTGGTGCCAATCCCCCTCAGAGCCCAGGGATGACTATATTTCTCATTTATCACTAATATATCCTATCACCTATTTTTAGAATGCATTTGTTTAAGTCCTAACTTGAAAAGGTCTACAAGGCATATACAATCTATACCATATGTTTTTAGGGGCAAATGATTTATCAGTTCACAATTATCTTCCTTCAAGAGTAGATGTACCCCCCCCCCAAAAAAAGAGTAGATATACCAAGAAATGAAATCACTGTCCAAGGTCACCTGAAAGTCAGTGACAAAACCAAGCTTCATGCTTGGATGCTGTGAGCACCATTGTTTTGCCCCTGAATTCTCACTGCAGGTGAGTTATAGGGTTGTGTCCGTGGCCAGCCAGCAACCTCAGTCAAATATTACTGCCCTGAGCTCATCTGATAGTTTCCTCAAGCATTTTGAGAAAACGATTTAAATTTTAAGTGATATGCTATAAAAACCTAGTAAAATATTGTTCCTATACAAGTTTCAACATTGTCTTTACTCACCAGTAGTAAGGACGCTACCCACGAGCTGTAGACCCGTCTTTAGGTTGGCTACTAAAGTAGTGAACCATGCAACTTCTGAAATTCTTGGCTAATATAGAGATGTAAAAGCCTGTGTATGGTAGGCTGCAACTTCATGGATTTTGCCTGACCCTGAAATGGGTTGCAGGTGTTTGTCTCAAAGATGAGAACAGATAATGAATAAAACATGCTTGGAGTCTGGTGTCCAGAAAATGTGACAAGCTGGAGTCTGATGACTGCAGGAATGATATGAAATATGGGTTTGAGCTCATCTGCAAATCTCTTAACGAATCCAAGATGCTGTGGCTGGTATTGCTGCATATGCACTGTAGTTTGCCCTGGGTTTATGAGAAGACAGAGACGAGAACGAGGGCAGAAGCATCTGGAAGGCGAAAAAGGGAAGAAAGAGATAAAAGATGCAGAAAGCAAGTTCTAACCGTGAGCCCTTAAAGAAGTTCTCCTTAGAAATCTCACTGAAGACTAAATTTGACCCTTAGGTTTTTAGTCAGAAGAAAATAGATAAAGATAACAATATTCTCCAACTCAACATACTATATAAACATACTTGGATTTATGGACTCTGACATTATCACATTTTTCTATCACTGGTAATTCCATGTCTGCTTTGAATCGTAGAGAAGACTTATTATATTTTAGTCTAAAATGGAGCATTTAGAGTCATTGTATTTAACATATGAAAAGCTATACTGATACGTATAGAAAGTAAGATAACCTTTTGTGACATTTTTGTAGGAAGATATCTCTACCCACATGAGTAAATGCAAATCTATTAAAAAGAGAGATGAATTGATATGAAGATTTTAAATTTTGTCTTACAGTGTCACATTTAGTATCTTTCTGCTGAAATTCCAATTGCTGGTTTAGCCAGAGACCAGCAGGTGTAGCTGTAACCCTGTTTGATTTTCAGCACAGTTTTCTTAATGGTAAGTTGCTTGTGAGCCAGTGTGGACTCCAAATTTCGGTTTATCAAGGCACATGCTCAACGAAGGGCTTTGTCTCAACTTGAACTCTTGCTCTTTTAAAGAAGAGTTTGTAAGTTGAATCCTAATTCAGTTCTTGATGTTTTGATAACATGGAGAGATGCAAAATCCTGGTACTAGTTAGCACACCCACAGGAAAAAAGCAGCTTAATAATGACTTCCTAGTGATTTAAACTGGTACATACAGCCTTACAAAATGCTAATCTAGCCCATCATTAGTACTCTGGCTTTAGCATGTCTACAGATACAGAGAAGTATTCAAATCACTGTCTCTGCTTTTCTGACTCTCCATGCCAAAAGCTTAAGAAAGTCCTTAACACTAATAAGTCATACACAAAAATGCACAATACACACATATGTCAAGTTTAAAAGCTTGAAGAAAGTACATAATACACTAAAAAGATACACCATGCACAAAGTTCACTACAGTCTGAGGAGTGACTCCCAAATGCCACCACTTAGTTATTCTATAATATTAGTAAATTTGCTTTTATTCTCTTAGTCTCAGTCTTTTAATTTCTCAAAGTGAAACGACAGTAACACTTGTCTCAACAGATTGGGGCAAGAGACATAATCTAGGGAGAATGTTTGATAAAACATGTTGTAATATGCTGGCTGGTTTCATTGGTGAATCTGATTTTAGCCAGGTGAAGAACAGCCTCCGTGTTGAGCTCGTCTACATGAATCTATCACGAAGGGCCCGGTTCCAGCCTTTCTCACAGGTCAAGCTCCTTTCTCACAGGCATTTTCCCAGTCACCTCGTCACAGACGTTCATACCTGATTTCCTTGTCAGCCTGACTCGACACTCCATTGTCAGGGATTGTTCAATTTCCCTCTCCTTCCCCAAACTATCTGGCATAGTTTTTGGCACATTAGAATTGCAAAAACGTCTGTGGAATAAATATTGTTTAGTAAAGCATGATTCCATATGGTGAAGATAATGCTTCCATTCCGTGCATGTATTTCTTGCTAGCTGTCACCAAACTAGAAAGCAGTAATGTTCAGGCACATTGGAGAAACTTATCATATTAACTCAGAATGACCCCCTAATTTATAACAAATCAATCAAGACACATCTAATGAGAATAAAATATCCTCAGAGTTATACGTTACAGAAATAAATTCCTATGTAACAGCTACTGTTCTCTGTCAAGGATTTTAATTACTGACATGAGAAATACTGCACAGGGAAGGTGGAGAGTAACTATGTGTAAGAAATGCATGGCAAAGACTTAAACATGAATCAAACTTCAAGCTCCCACCTGCACAATTTAAAGTTGCTCTCACAATGGGCTCCTCAGCCCTGGCTAGATATCCCATCATCCGTGCGGGGGAGGTAATGGAGCTAGTTACATTGCACGCATAAGCAGAAAAGTCCATGTTTGTGCTGTTGAGACCAAGGTGGTTGACTCTCTTCTCTGTTATGAGGAGACAGGAAACTCCAAGACTTTGGGGTTAATGTCGGAGAGCAGGTGGAAGGACTTTGGATGACTGAATCACTGTGTGGAGGAAGACCATCTAGTGCTTGGAATCTTACACTGGACTGTTAGACTAAGCCACTGAAATTTTGCAATTTATATATTATAGTAATTAGCACCATCCTAGCTAACACAAGATACAAGTTATCATAAATTTTACTAAAAGGGCCAACATCAAATACTTTACACATGGAAGGGGAAAATCACTGTGCAATAAAGTGGACCAAAATATTTCTTCAAGTGATGGAGCTGGAACCGAGCTTTATGGAACAGGAAACATACTTCATACAGAACGACTTATATGACCAAAGATATTGGTGCAGGAGACTGAAAGCATAAAGACAAAGAACGAATAAATCGTGCAGGAATATCAAGGCTGCCCCATCTCCAGCTTCCACCACAGGCATTTATTTAGCCATTCACATCTTTAGCTTGACTGTTGCCATTAATTAAACATGGGACATAAGATCCAACACAAACAGTTTTCTTGTAACAGCAAATGGGTATTTTATTCTCCTGGAAAAGCCAACTTTGGGTCCAAAAAGACAAGATTTTGCCAACTTCCCAGAAATAAGCTTGTGTTTAAATTTCATTTTTCATGGACAATTTCTCACATTGTCATGCACAATGTGACCTCAATATGAAATCTCAGGATCACTTGTTAAAACCAAAATTTAGCATGCATATCGTGTTTTCTAGGCTTCTTTTAAAGCTGGCATCAAGAATTGATGCATTTTACAGATATTACACCGGTGTGTGTAGTGTGTTAGTGTATATAGAGATTACACATTAGCTCTTTTCATATTCCTAAGTATAACACCTTAACCTTAGTAGAAACAGACTTTCAGGTTAGAAGAGGGTGGGCTGCAAATGCCATTAAATTTAGTATCTTAATTTTCCATCAGAGTAATTTGTGGTTGTTGGGGGGCGGGTGGATGTGGGAAAGTATTGAGAACCAAAGATTCAGAAATAACATGTCCAATTAAAGATAGCTAGCAGTAAATTAGGAACCAAACACCATAAAAGGTAAAATTAGTTAGCATTCCTTTGTTACAGTGACATAACCAAAAGAAAAATGAAGCTAGCACTCTATGAGGATACTAAATTCTCTCTTAAAGGCCAAGAAGACAAGTAAAGCTAGATGTCTACAAACAGTGAATCCAAGTGAACAATCTAAATTTTTCTTTTTTGTCAATTTATCTGCTTCAGTCTTCTGTTAGTACAGAATAATTTTCTCTGGGGTGCCTGTACCTTTGATGGGGAATTCCTATTGATAAGAGATCTCAAGTTTATGTCGGAGGTCAGAAAAATAGATTATTCTGAGTTAAGAATCTTCTAGTCCCTATACGAAACACAAAGGTTACTATCTAACTGGAGGAACGGATTTCTACCAGAGGTTGGAAGCAATGGGTATGTCATGCAAAGGCAAAATGGATAGCTGATAGCAGAGATGGAAAGGGAATTCCCAGAAATGGTGAGCCTGTTAGGTAGACAGGTGTTAAGTGACTTAGGCAAGGAAAACACGATCAGTTAACTCAGAAAAGAGAGCAGAATACTAAGAGGTCAAGTAGCTTATCCCAGGAGACCAAGTCAGTTAATGAAAGAAAGCCGGCCCCTTAATCCAGTTTTGGTAGTTGTTTATTAAATATTTCTTTCTCATCATTTCAACCCACAAAGGAGGTTCTCAGTCCTTGAAGTCATTCTGTATAGAATCTATCTCAAAAGTTCAACTACTAGCACGCATTCTCCCTTCAGATACAAACTATCACTTCCCAGGTTAACAACCATTTTTTTCTAGGTCCTGGGTTTTTTTTTTTTTCTGTTTTATGTAGACACTGTGCAGATGGTCTCCTATAAAAGACTGCTTGCTAGAGTTGTCAAAGAAGATGCCAAATTTACAGTTTGGTACAGATGATGTTTTGGAAGGAAAAGTGCCATTCATCACTAGGTTGAATTCACGCTACCTGCATTTGCCAAATAAATAAATAAATAAAACAAGAAAAAGGAGGTAAATTCCAAGTGTTGGTCATAGTTTACCACTTCTGGAGTTCAGATTTCTCAGTTGAACTCAGAAGTGGATGAGACAGCAACTTGGTTAGGGAAGGTGACATTTCTGCCAGCTGCCACATGGATGAGAGGCTCCTTAGCGAATCTGGATCCAAAAGCTCATATCACTGCCTTAACTTTTCCTCCTCAGCAGACTTGATTAGCTGAATGGACTCTCTCTCTCGTGTCTCATATAACTTCCACATCAAAATGACAGGGAGACCAGCCCAAGAGAACTGCAGGTCGGACCTGTCCAAGGTGGTTCTGAAGACATTTTGGAACAGGAGATCGGTGCTCCCGGAAGCTACTCTTGGGCATCTCCAAGGATGAGAGTCAGCATTAAGCAGTGGCAAAAAACCTCAGTGTTCCCCAAATCCAATCACTGCACATGGTTGGAATTTGAATTGCTGCACAGGTTTCCTTTGGTCCCAAAAGTAACACTTTTCCAAACCAGATTTCTTGATGAATGTGATTTGTTATTACTCAGTAGTATTAACAAATGGAGACAAGAGAAACCCCTCATCCATCCCCACTTAGGGGTTAATAACATTGTGTCTCTTTGGATAGATGCATTTGTTCGTGTTCATTCTCATTACTAGTTATCAAGTGTTTTTGTTCTATCTAAAACTGGGCTAATATAGTCAGATATTGGAAGTCTGAGGCAGGATGAAAACTAACACTATTTTACAGTTTGAAGATTTAGATGTTTTATTTCAAGTGAATTATATAAAGAAAAAACTCTTTTCTGATTATGAAATAGCTTCATTTTACAAAGCCCTAAAGATAAAGGAAATAGAAATGAAGAAAATTAAAGTTATTCACAATCACCAAACTCAGGAGTAATCTCTGATAATAGTTGAAGTATTATCTCTTCACTTTTATGTCTTTGCCTGCACACTTGTAAACATTCTCATTTTGTTACTTTTTTTTTTTTGACAGAGTCTTGCTATGCAGTTCACACGGGTCTTGAGCTCACTTTGTAACCCAGGCTGGTCTCAAACTCTCAATGATCCTCCTGCCTCAGCCTCCCAAATGCTGGGATCACAGGTGTGAGCCACCACGCCCACGATTATTTTGTTACTCTTACAAAAATCAGTTTGAAGGGATTTAGATTAGACATACAAAATGGTATCTGCATACCACTAGATTCTTCTTTTGTTCTTTACACATGTGAAGGAAAAGTGAATTTTGAATAAAAAAAGATCGAGGTAGTGTATACTGACAAAAAAGAAGTACTCGTTTGATGATAATACAATTTTTAAAAGTGTATAAATCTTGTATGATCAAAATATGTTATACACATGTTTGGAAATAGCAAATGGAAACCCATCATTTTGTAAAGTTAATACCTATATTTAAAAAAATACACTAAAGGGGAGCAGAAAGTCTAAAAAATTTAATCCTTTCAAAAGCAATGCAGATAAAGGTCAAATGTGAACGTCGTAGGAGAGAAAAATGTCTTGCATCATTTTTGTCTAAAAGTAAGTTTGTTCTTGTTCCTGCTCCAGCACAAGGCTTCTGATTGGATCCCCAGTTACTAGTGATATAAAGATGTGTCGTACATTTTCTGGAGTTAAAACTACATTTCAGATATACTTCTCATCATTAAACATTTTGTGGCGATACGATTCTGACAATTGCATGCTATTCCAATAAATGATAGATATAGCATTGTTTATTTAAGTGATCCTTTCATGTTGGTTTCAGTTTCAACATTTGTTTTTCAATTATAAATAAACCTACTAGATATTTATTCTCTTTTGTAGTAATTTCCAGTAAAAGTGATTTGAGGATCAAAGTTTAAGGGCTTATTTTAAAATTCTTGATAGTGTTAAATCCTTTCCAGAAAGTATAAACATTCTCATTTTGTTACTCTTACAAAAGTCAGTTTGAAGGGATTTAGATTAGATACATGAAACGCTATCTGCATGCCACCAGATTAAATTTTTAGAACACACCAAAAATTATCAGTGCACCTTAGCACTAGTAACTTTCAAAGTGCAGGAGCCTGCTGAAAATGTATGTTATCCAAAGGAAGAGGAGCCAGAAGTGAATAATGATACACACTGAGCAGGCAATTGTGATTTCTAATTACAGTCAGGAAATTCACTGCCCATGAATCTATTTACTTAAATGGAGGCTCCATTTGGCAGCCCTGTAGGACCATTTCTGGGCTAATCCGGCAACTTTCCAGTCCATCCACTCAGGGCTGCACATGCCCTTGTGTGTGGCAGCCCAGCCTTTCACGGGCCTTTTGTGTGCATTGCATTTCCACCCAATCACACTGACCCCCATGCAGACTCCTTTGTATTAATCCAGGAAATGCACAACACAATAGAACTGTCTCCGGCCATTTGTTTACTGTTAACATATATAATTAGATAGATAAAGCATTTTTTAAAATTTGGAAACAATAATTGAGAATAAGTAAACAAAAAATGGAAGAGACTTTGTACTCTAGTGTCAGAAAATACTTCCGTGCATACAGAAAGAATTATTTATGAAACTGGCTTCTCAAATAGAGCAAAGGAAATCCTACTGCTTAGGACGATTGAAACAAGATTTTAAGAACAATTCTTTACTGTCAGAGGCTGACACTGAATGGTACATACTGTTATTTCTTTTGCTTTCTTTCACAAAAGGATGTTTTTAAAGAAACTAAGATGTTGACTTCTCTGTTTGACTCCTAAACTTGCTTTGAGGTGCATAAGTGGGCTGTTTTAAGATCACACTCACACACACACACATACACACACACACCCCTCATCAGCAGTCTGCAGTCACACAGTCTGTCAAATATAGCAAACCTTCCTACATACAACTATCTCCAGGGATTGGCATAAATTCCCCTTTTAGGGACAGCAGTGTGTGTGTGTGTGTGTGTGTGTGTGTGTGTGATCTTAAAACAGCCCACTTATGCATCTCTATTGAGTGTGTTAGCGTGTGTGTGTGTGTGTGTGTGTGGTATTCTTGGTAACAGTAATATTACAAATAGATTAAAAGGAAAAGGATTAGAGAAAAAAATAAAGCAACCTGATCCATTATGGCTCAATTTCTACTTAACCTATTTGCTTTCTATTCATTTGTTTTCCTTTACAATGGTATTATTTAAAGTTGCAAAATATCAAATTGATCATTTCATAATTTAAGGCTTGGCACAGAAGTTTCTTGCATTATAAATATTAATGATCTGGGTGTTTAACATTTAACAAATAAAACAATGTTCAATTATTTTTTCTTGTAATGGTACATTTGACAAAATAAATTTGAGTTTCCTTTGTTGGCCTTAAGTTGCCAAGAGGAGAAGAAAATCCTTCAGAATTCCACTGCTGAGAACTGTTTGCTACCACCCTATCCTTGGTTGGAGAAAAAAAACCAGTGCTGTCTTTTTATCCTGTTTCTAAGCTGCTGGATTCCCGTGCAGGTTGCTATTTTTCTCAATCCCTCTCCCTCTAGCTTTTTTCTTCCTTCTCTACTTCTCTGCTATTTCATGCTCTTACTACGGGCCTTCCCTGGGTCATAGAAAGGCAAGCAAAGATTCAGAGAAAGGAAGACAGAAACTTTAAATATTCTTCAAACAGAATGGTTTGTACTGGTTTTGTTTGATTATCCACTTTTTATGCTTTATTTCTGTGACTTGAGCAACTACTTCTAAATATTCTTATGTTTTTCTATCTTGCAACAAGCTACCTGGTTTTATTTTGTTTTTGTTTTTTTGTTTTTTAGGCCTATGTCTAGAAGGAAAAGATCACCATATCACTTCTGGTGGTTTCTTTGTCATACTGGAGAGGAACATATTAATAATTCCTTCTGAGTGACGTGAAAGTCTCATTAAAAAATTGCCAGGGGAAGTTGTCGAACACCTGGCCCACGGTATTGCAGGAGTAGTCGTTCCATTTGATATGGATTCTCTGTCATAGTGCTTGGTTCCTCACCAATTAGAAAATGTAACGTTACCAGGAGCATTTGCTCCTGCATTTTCCTAGACAGTGCATTGAAACCATTACACAAATCCGCGTGCTTCTTCAACATGAAGCTCTGTTAGGAAAACAGGCTTCTGCACACCGTGCACCGTGGCCGTGTGCACACCAGGACGTATGCAGCTGTGACACGGGGCCAACCGACTCCTACTGGCACCTTCTTGCACATGTTACGAGTTTAACCAGTGTCATCATCATCAACTTAGCCTTGCGACACACAAGCATGAAAGGAAGGAAAGGGGAACAAAAGGAAGGAAGAAAAGACTAGAAGGGAGGTGCAGAGGGAAGGAGAGGTGCAGCGAGGGAGGACAGAAGGAGGCCCTGCGCCCCGAAGCTGCTCCTCTCGCGGGAGTCTGTGAATTGGCATCAGCATTTTTCTGTTCCTTTACAGAAGAGAAGACGATAGGCCTTTACTTTGGAAGGAGACTTAGATCGCCACCACCTCCTGCCTCCACTCTGTGAGGTGACCCTTCCCTCGCCTGCCCTGCTGGCTCTTCAGGCGGTTCACATGGTGTGTTTGTCTTTGCGTGCTCCTGAGGTAACAGACCCCGTGTGCGCTTCCACGGCCTGGGCCGCTCTCCGCCGTCTCGCCCCGCACACACACTGGCAAGTGGAGCCAGGCAGGCAGGGCTTGCGCCAGGCTTCTTGCTAGACCTCTGCCGTGGGAGTCAGCCTGTGGCAGACCAGCCACAGCGGGGAGGAAGGGAGGTAGTTATTTCCCCAATTCTGCTTCCTGCAGGTCTTCACGAGCCGCATCCATCCTTCCGTGAAAGGCGTCAGCGACTGCCAGGAGTTGTTTTCTGTACACAGCTCTCTGGGGGCGGGCAGGTACCCCAGCACTCTAAGAGCAGGGCTGGGGACTCTGCCCCATGTCACCAGCACCTGAGTTCTCCTCTGCTCTACCTAAGCCCTGCTCACGCCTTGCAGATAATTTCCTCTTTAAATCTTCTCCAAACTACTCAATTTTAAAGTGCTACCTAGTCTTTGGGAGTAGCCTAGTGGATACTTCTGGGCAGCATAGATTAATCGATCAGTCTATTTTAGATCTATCAATGTATTGATCTATCAGTAGTGTAGAATGTGCTCACTCTTAAACTATCTCAATCAACTTGTCAAAGAAGAAAAGAAAGCAGTGTGGAAGATACAGATAGAGCTACAGTTAGAGCTAGAGACAAACAGAAACAGAGACAGAGGCACAGACAGACATAAGCATAGATCTATTAGCTCCTCTCTATGTATTACAAGTTTTCTTTCTAAACCAAATGGCTTTGTGTTATTTGGGAAAATACATATTTGCCTCCGTATTAATCAGCTGTTTTTTCCTGTTTTCTTAATGCTCATCTACAATAACAGAAAAAGGTACTGGCTCAGTTAATTAACAAACACTTCTGGAGGTATGACAACACATTAAATATATTCTAAAAATGTGGAAGAGCAATTAATCAGAAAGGTAGCATCTCCTTACTTAGAGGGGTTGCTTTCGAGCCCGCCTGTTGATAAATTACTAAGAGTTACCAAGTCAATAAATAAAGTACGAGTAAGTGCTAAGGAGATGACAAAACAGGCTAATTTAGAACAACTCTTGTAGGTAGGTTGTTGGCTGGGGACAGAAGGGCAGTTTCTCCAGAGGAAGAGGCAGGGACTGAGACCTAGATGATGGGAAACCCAGCAAGTGAGAAGCACGTCCAGCACAGAAGGGACCATCACCGGATAGTAAGCGGTGATTGGTTTTACAATATATTTTAAAAATATAGCTGTATGTTAGTCATTTTTTGCTAAGACAAAGTACCTGAGATCGCTAACTGCACAAAGAAAAGATGTGCTTAACTCACAGTTTGGAAGTCAAAAAGCAAGGAGCCCAGTTCTAGCCAGACCTCTTGGCTACCTGACATGATGGCAGATGGCAATGCTGGGGTGCATGTGACAGCAGGGACCCCAGAACCTCCTACTTGGCCCCTTCTCTTGAAGACTACAACAGGTCCCACGTCAGCACACTGGAGCCGAAGCCCAAAGACATGGACCTTTGAGGAAACATTGGGCCCATGTCCAAATAGCAAGCTGTCTTGTAGGTTAGGAGGTGACCCAGACTGAAAGAAAGGGGAATCTAGAATGAGCTGAGCTCTATATTTTGTCTTGAAAATTTGAGTTAATGATGATACTTACTTAAAGAGAGAATAACCAGGGAAGTGAATTGTGGACATTTGAGACCGTCAAGATTGTTCTGATTACACTGGGTTAATTCTGACATGAAAATTAGATAAGGACAGTATTGAATAGAATGCTGGTATGGAGGAGACCACAGTACTCCATTTCCTAGATATGTGGGATTTTTTAAATTGAAGCAAAGTGGGTGGAAACAAGCATATAATATGAGACAGCCAGAAACTTAGCTTACTACCCTGTGGACTAATGGTTAGAGCATTAAAGAAAATATTCTATATTTTTATGAAAGGTATATGGGAATTTATTTTTAACAGAATTAAATCTGACACTGAATGTGTTTGATTTATGAAATAATGAAGCCAAATTATTATGTGCCATCCTGATAAATCCTTGAATTCTCTGATTTCTATTCTATTAACCTCAACTGAGAAAGAATTAAGAAATGCATCAAATATTTTTACTCTCCAAATTGCTCAGAGGTTAAAGATTAGAATAGATTCCTTTCAAACCATTCTAGTATTTCCATTACTGCCTTGGTATTTATTCTCAATATTGCCTGAACTGCCAAATCTGGAAGCGTCTTTGATGGTTACTCAGTTAAAGCTTATGGGATTTGCGAGGTCTCGAGAACCTGACCTGGTGAAATGCACTTAGGAGCTGTATTACTCTCTTTCTTGTTGCTATGGAAGAATATCTGTGACAGGCTAACTGACGGGAAAAAGAGGTTTATTCCAGCTCATGGTTTTGAAAGTTGGGGAAGGTCATAGTGTTAATGTGACGATCTTTAAGGTCAGAGTGTTGGGATCTTGTGGTGTCCGGTGAGGCCCTTGTGTTTTGTTAACTTTCCCAAACGGAAGGACAAGCAGGCACAGGCGGAAGAGGAGTCAGGGAGCTGGGCTCCCTCTCTAGCTGACCCAGCTCTGTGAGAAGACAATGACCCACCCAAGCCATAGAAACAGTCAAAACTTCATACTTCCCCTCTCAGAAGAGGCCTTAGACATCAGCTATTGGACACTCTCCAATCTAGGATGGGTGAGATTGAATTACCTCAGGTCTCACAATGGAAATAACAGGCAAGGAGAAAAGCAAGACCTACCCATTCCCAGTCCAATTTGTCTGTCACTGTCCTTCATCCGTTTCTCGAATATTTATTATGCATTATACACTACCAGGTATTAGTGCTGGGAAACCAAACCAAATCTATAGGTTACCGAAGTTCAAGTCATTTAAGACAAGCATGGAGGAGAATTTTCATAGAAACCATGATAAGTACTGTAGTAAAATAACAAACAAAATTATTGTTAAGTGTCCAGCGAAGCTGAGACTTAGTCTGCCTTGGCATTCTGAAAGGATGTTAAAAATTTCATCATGAGTCTTGAATAATCAAGAAAAGTTATTCTGACAGAAACGTGACAGAGGGGTGTTCCCTCTGCAGAAAAGCAAGAAGCCTGCAGGATTCACACCAAGAAAACCAAAGTGCAGATGGCTGAGGAAGAAGAGTGAGAAGTGAGGCTGAGGAGGTGGCCTGGGAGCGGGTACAGGCCTGGTAGGTCTCTACAAGGAGGCCGGAGTCTGTCCAGGAGCTGGGAAGGAACTTTTAAAGTGGGAGGGTAACACGCTGAAATTCGTCTCAGAGCTGCCTCAGATTCAGTACAGGGTCGAGCGCAATAAAAGCCCGAGTACGGATGAAGTGATGGCTACACACGTTCAGAGATAGTGGTACAATATTAGATGATGCCTTTGCATTTTGAAAAGTGCCCTGGGATTTGTTTCTTGGATAGTAGTCTTATTCAAAATCATTTATTGATAGCTCATTAAGAACAAAGCAACAGGGGGAGTAAATCATGGTTGGAAGTTTTCATTGTTACTGCCAGCTCATGGTTATAAGGCAGAGGTTCAGAGACCCAGGGTGGGGTGGGGTCATTATTAGAATGGCTTTTTGAAGTAAATACAGTTGTACCGATGAATGATGAATGCACAGGACATTTCTATTTAGAGAACCTCAAATATCTTGACCCACAAGTCCTCACAGACTCACTTAAATGCAAACTAAAAGTAGATTATGATCTGTTTCTAAGTCTCTCTACCATTTCCAACTTAGAAGTCAGAGGACAACGGGTTCCACAACCATCTTGCCATTGTAGATTAAGTCTCTATCAAGCTGAAATTTGGGGGTTAAAAACTAATAGAAGGAAACTGCAAGTTTTCGTTGGGCACATGATAGAAAACAGGGGTCCCGTTCCTACTGAATGATGACCCGCAGAGCAGGTCAGCCACAGTCGTGAACTGGGATTCTAAAACGCAGGCATACACTAAACCAAACTTTAGATAATTCCTCCTGTCTTTCCTTCAAATTTCCCAAACTGATGCTTCGACATGAACCGTAATCTCCTTGTCTCTGGTCATTTTGAAATTCTCTCTAACATACTGGCCTGGGTAGATTTTATTTTCTGTTTAACTAGAGTCTAGTTTCATTTAAAATAATAGCATATCACAAATTATCCACCAAAGCCTATTCCATCCTTAAATAATTCATCGCATGCCCTGCTGGAGTGAGTATTCCAGTGAAGTAGTCTGGAAAAGACCTTAAAGGTCTTCTATTGCTCTCTTAGTTTCGCTTCTCTGAAAAGACATTGTTGTCACCTGTCATATATGGCCATAAGCGAGCTCCCAGCAACCTCATTGGAAGTCCAAAGAAAGAAATTAACTGAGCCCCTTTGCATAAGTAAGGAAGGTGCTGATAGTTAGCAGCCAAAGCAAAGCAGAGGGCAGTGAAACAGGACAAGAGGACTTCTCCGTTACTTAGGAATGCATCTGGCCTGTGTCCCTGGCTAGATCATATATCTGACAATATCCTCCCTTTTAATGCTTTGCAGATCCAAGGTATATTATCATACCCTAAGCCTGAACTCTCCAGGGAAATTATGTCAAGCCATAACCAAGGAAGCAGAATTGTAAAAACCTCTCCAGGAATCAGCCGGCTTGAATTCACCTTTACCAAGACAGAACGAATATATTCCACAAGGTGGCGCTGTGACCCTGAAAATAGAGACAGATCGGTGCTTTCTTTCTAAAGGAATTATGTTTAGTATTTATCCCCGGGGGGTGGGGGGCGGGGGGGAAGAGGGAGCAGGAAGAAAAGGAGAGCAAAAGTTAACTTTATTTTTAGAATTTATCTCTGTGGACTCAGGCTGGACCTAAAGTTCTCATAAACTAATCTCCCTGGTTTATTATGCATAGACAACACATTCCTGATGTGGGCAGGAAACAAAATAATTCTTCCAGAGTCTTTGTGTCAAGTTCATTCATTATTTGGTTCTGCTGACCTGGGTGTAGTTATTTTAGAGTAGAGAAAATCGTGACAACTTCGGGAAGATAAGCGGTGCCTGCAGATCGCTGAGAAAGTGACTTAGCAACGGTTCGCAGCGCGGATCTGCGCTGATGGAGACGAGGCCCTGACGCCGCCGCGGTGAGCGCAGTCTTCGCCCGGAGTGTCTGACAAGCACCATCTAGACAGTGAGTTCCTGCTGCTTGGGGTCATTTAAAAATCTAAGTGACACTCTTTGACCACAACTAAGCTCCCAAGTACGTTTTAAGAGGCCTGCAGCGAAACTGGGAAAAGTAGGAAAGCCTCATTGTGTCCAGGGGACTAAATTTCTCTTGGTTTATTTCTAGCCAGGGGTTTCATGGCATAAACATCAAAGTCCCTGTCTTCATATGGCCATTGTTCAGCAAGCATCATTTCCTGAGCATCAAACATGTACTTAGCGGTGTTCCAGGTACTGGAGGGAGATAGGAAAAGTAGATGCCAAGGTCACTTTCCTCAAGCCAGATCAGATCAAATCAAACATCTGGCGATCTCATCTTGATTATCATCATGGTGACACTATTGAATTAAATCGACCTCTTCTGTAAGTACAAGTGGGATTGGTCTGTGTAATTTCTCACAGAGTGGGTATTCTGGCTGACGTTCACCAAAATAGATGATCTCAGAACTTGGAGCGTCTGAATAATAGCTAACTTTTATTTCATTCTGATTTCCTGATTATGACGGTGTTATGTGCTTGATGTTATTATCTTTTTAAATCTTTCTAACAATTCAATAGGTTTATCCTCACTTTACAAATAAAGAGAGATCCAGAAAGATTTCATGATTGGCTCAAACTTAGTAAAAGGCAGGGTCACAAATTTGAATCTAAATATGTATGATTCCGGAATCTGTGACATATTATACATGTGTGGGGCCTGAAATATTCATCACATCATCGAGTTTAAATATATGACAAATACTGCATCTCCTTTCTCACATGCCCACCAAGTGTTCACCTGGTCTCCAAAACACAAGAGATAACCTGTGAACAACTTCATTGTTAGAAAACACTGATTATCTCCGTTTAAGGAAAGGCAAAATCTCAAAGTACATCTGAAAGAGACAGGTGGAAACAAATCTAGAAACCCAAGGAGCGGCAAGTCATCAAGTCTTTGCCTGCATTTGCTTGGCCATGTTAGCTCCCATGACTGATCTGAGAAGGCGCTAAGTTTGCACCTTGGGAAGATTCCCGATTGTGAACTTGACCCTCACACGAGAGCCCATAATGGATGAGTGTGGCCACGTGAGCTAGCAGGCATCCCTTGGTGGCCATGTGAGCTAACAGGCATCCCTTGGTCGCCTTTACAAACACCTGCATTGTGGTAGGTGATGGCTTGTCACAAACCCAAGTGTGGATACTCCTGCTAACCTCACTGGGAGACTTCAAGTCGTTCCTTTGCCAAATGCCACTGCCCAGCATAGCTGCGAAGCCCCAGCGGTCCTGTAATTGAATTCCATACATTGTATACTGTGCTAATCAGCTTTTTCTTGCTGTGAAAAATAAATACCTGAGAACAACTTAAAGGAGAGAAAGTTGACTTTGGCTCATGCTTTTACAGGTTTCAGGGGATGCTTGGCTGGCTCCATTGCTTTTAAGCCTGAGGCAATGCAAAAATGGCAAAGGGACCGAGGTAAAGAGAAGCTACTCACTGCGCAGTGGACAGGAAAGGGAAAGGGGCCAGGGAGAGCAGGCACCCTCACAGGCGTTTACTTCTCTCACCAGACCTCACTGCTCCGGGTTCCTCCCCTTCCAGCAGTACCATCAGCTGGGGACCACGCTTCGGGAAGACAGTTCATGTCCAAACTGTAACATATACTTAAATAATTCCCGCCATTTCCTTCGCTTCCTTCATATCTACCACATTTTTATTTTGCCTTCTAAATTAGTAATATCGCACTGAGTATCATAGAGACCTGCCGGGTTAAACCCTAGGACGCCAATCTAACTTTGAATTGTAGTTCCAAAACAGTTCATTTTTCAGTACTGAAATTGTTTGCTGCTATGCTATTCAAATTTATCTGAAAACTTCACATTTTATTTGCTAACCTGGCGACCTTAATCTATACAATAACAAATCCAAATTAATAGAGTATAAATGAGCCCATTATTGAATATATGTGTTTTGAAGATAAAGATTACTTTTTAATAAAGAAAACCAAACTATAATCAAAATATCTTTAGAACCATTTTATATGCAAAAACCCAATGAATAAATGATGAAATTAAATCACCCCTGGATCTGTCCAAATTCAAGTTTCCATAGCTGAAGTCTTTTTTTCTTTAAAGAAGCACTTTTTCTCTCTCTCCTAAGAATAATAATGGCTCTCCCAGGCAATAGCTTTATTACATTCTCTAACATTTGTTTCTCAGACCAGAGTATTGCTGCTAACTGTAGATGGGTAGCGTTCACCCCTGACCAACCCTGTTATGAACTTGTCATTCTCTGTGTGACCCAAGAAGGCTCCATAAAGCTATGCTTTGGGCAGCATTTACTGATTGGTGCAGTGGAAAGTGTCCAAATAAAAAGACGCTTGGGAGGTCTCCAAAAATAAAGTTGATTTTCCTTCCTGCAAATTTCCAGCATTTTTCTGGGAATAAACTTGCCGCATTCAGCAAATAAATTTAAAGGGTACCTGGATAAATTACAATTATACCAAATAGATAGATAGATAGATACATAGATACATAGATATTCATGTATATGTACATACACACACACACACACACACTCACATACACTCATCCTGATGTATTAGCTACTGTTCATTGGAAATTTAAATTTTTTTGACACCACAGTGCTTTATTTCAACCTTAAATAGGTGACAACCATAAATAGGTGACAACTTCCGACAAGGAGCCATGCAACACTAACAGGACAACAACAACAAAAAATCAACACAAAGAAAATCACTTACAGAAAAGCACTTCATATTTCACAGCAGGGCTTGGGCAGCTGAAATTCAACTTTAACTGACACCCTGGATTTTATCTGAAAAACTTACCTGGTAACACTGAGAGAACCTTTCTGTCTTCAACCGTGAACTAGGAAATACTAGAGATAACTAAAGCAAAACAAAGCAAAACCAGAAAAAATGACAAAGAAAGAGCAGCCACATTAGCAACAGCAACCCTCAAACACTGACCTGGGGAAACCTTCTGAGATGCCAGAAACCTTCTGCACCTGCTGGACTCTGGCTTTACAATCCCCCTCTGATGAATTGAATGAGTCCCTCAAAATTCAGGTGTTGTCAAAACGATGGTTTAAAGAGGTGGCACCCCTCAGAGATGATGCTGGCAGGCAGGCTCCTCCCTCACGCACAGGATTAGGCTCTTATGAAAGAGGCTTTCCTCGTGCTCTGTTTGATGAGTTTGCTCTTCTTCCTCCTGCCCTGTGCGGTGCACCCAGGGGCCCTCCTGAGACCCCTGGGCTTTGACCTGTGCTTCAGTCTAGAAAACTGTGAGAAAATAAATTTCTGTTCTTATCAATAACCAAGCTCAGTTATTCTACGATCCAAACACAGACCAAGGAACTCTCATGTACAAAACCTGCATGATCAGGAATGCTTCCCCTTCTTTCTAGAAGTGTGTGTGAGGCTCTCTGGGGTTGATTTCATCCTCCAAGCTTTATTCATTTTGGGTTTTTGGAGGGATTTGAAGTTTACATATTTCCCGGAGGAACTACATCATACACATTGATATAGTACATATGCATGTAAGGTATACACAACATACTATATAACATATATATATATATATATATATACTTACAATAAAAATTAGTCTAAAAGTGAATGACTCTTTATGATTAGAAATATTAATTTAGAAAATTTTAAATGTAGACAAACATCACAAATACCGTACAGGTTCCCACATTGACATGAACATGGAAAACATGGAGGTGAAACTTCCTGGTGAAAAGTTCCCACTTTATCACCGAATAGCTGTGCATTAACCTGGCCTGTTCAGTTTCCTCACCTGTAGAATGGACTGATAATGGTTTCCCTGCATTCACCCCGGGGTAGTATGAGGAGCTTTGCAAGTCATGTTTTTCTGTGTGTGTAAATAAGTATACTATCCTTATGTCTCATGGCCGGTTTCCTCTGATACAAAAAGTAACTCTTATAATTCTTAGAACTATGGATGAGTGAAAATTATGCCCCCTCTTATTTTTCATATTTAAAAAAGGACAAGAAAGTGAGACCAAAGCTGCACAGCTATTTGTTGTACCTTCAGGGACCATTGCGGTAGAAATTAAAAATAGGAGTTTTTCTGAATTTATATTGATCAAAATCACCTATAGCCTCTGCAGACAGCTCATCCCAAACTCCAGACCATGCTTGCTAAATAAACCTATTTAAGGGTATAACTTGGGGGCGGGTATTTGTTTTGAAAACTTCATAGGTCATTCTTCTGATCCGCTGTGCTTGGGAATGGCTGGAACATTAATGCAGATCCCTGCAGATGTTGACATCTTAGCAGATGTGGGTGATCATTTCCTCTTCCCCGTTTTTCACATACCTTCTTCTCCCAGAAGGTCTACACCTCCAGTTCCAGCTCTGTTTGGGTTCTGTGCCTCTACTATATTAAATACTGGCCACATAGAGTTTACAGCACAATAAACAACAAAACCATTGGAGACAGAGGTCAAATATGCATAATCCACCCGATTATACCCTTCAGAAATCACATAAAAAATAACTCACAGGCTGATGCTCATCATGTAACTTCTCAGGTGTCATTCTAGAAATGAGTTTGGGTTTTTAAAAAATACTCCATGTGGCTACCAAACTGTTCCTCTGTAAGTTATTAGTGAACTTCATGTTCTGAAACCCAGTGGACATTCTGTCTTCAGGGTAGCCGGGAACTCAGCTGTGTTCATCAAAGCTTTCTGCCTTTCCTTGATTTGGTCTTCCTTTTCAATACTGGGGTACCACATTCTCCAGAAACTTCTTCCTTGACAGATTTTCTCTGATTTATTCTCTCAAAGTGGAATTCTTTGTGTCTCAGTCTTGAACCCCTACTCCTGTTAGTCTATGTTTTTCTCACAATGGTTTACTCTCAGTTTACATTCCATCACTAAACGAGGATCCAGAACTAATATCCTCCCTGTCTTTCTCAGTTCAGTATGTGACGTCTTCACACACTTTGTTGCTTAAAAAAAAAACACAATAGAATATTCCTTTTTGATCCTCCTCCCTACTTTCAGCTTACCACCAGATCCTACTGAATTTTTCCTCCCAGATATATTTCTAAACCACCAGTTCCTTCTTACTACCATCATCCACACCCGAGCCCTTGGGCCTAATCTTCGCTTCCCTCATTACTCCTCAAACTTGTCCATGTTCTCCATGGAACAGCTGAAAGAAGTGCTTAAAGTAATAAGTCATTTGATTTCTTCTTTTTAAAAAGTTTTACTTTACTGCTTTCCTTGGCTATTTCAGCATATTAACATTTTTAGGAGAAACTGAAGCTTTCATTTACCCAGTTCCTGCTTGAGGCTTCACAATTTACCTTCCATATCTTCCCCCTCAGCTTCAGCGGTACCTACACCAGCTTTCTTAAAGTTCCTGAATTCACCAAGATTTTTCTGGATTATGCTGTCCACTCTGTCTGAAGAACTTTTGCTCCTCTCTGGAGCTAATATCTCCTCATCTGTCAGGTCTTGAGCTCATCAGTTCTTCCTCAGAGAATACTCTAACTTAGAACACAAAGTTTTTCTCAATGCATGTCACTTTTACATTCACATATTCATTTATGGGACTACTTATTTAGCATGTACATCCCTCAGTTATGATGGGCTCTGTAAAAGCATAAAACATACCAGTTTGCTTATAATTGTAAAGTCAGCAGGAAACTAGCATCTGTGAATCGATGGATACTTTCTATGTGGCATTAATGAATGTTTGCTATATGAATAAACTAGTTTACGACTATACTTTTCTCTGTATGTGGAGCATTTAGCTTGTATTTTGAGGTTTTTCTGTGTTTTCTTCCCATCTTGGATGGTTCTCCCAGGTCTAATTACACCTGCGTTTCCCCAGTTTCTTTTGCATCTCTGGCCAAATCACTAGGTTTCCTTGAATGTTAATCAAGCCATCTGGAAAACAGGGCATGAAATTGTACAGCTCTGACTAGCAGCAGATGCAGCGACTGAGCTGAGATGTGTTTCCTTTTCAGTAACTAATTGCACACATGGTACATACAGAGAAAAACATTATAAATCAATTAGGCCATCACAGCAACATTGTGCTCCATAAATAGAGAGCTAGGCCTTGTGTGGGGAAGTGGGAGATAGGAGCACCTGACCCTCCCGGGGGTGGCCTTGGATAATGACTCACATCTTTGCATTTAATTGTCTCAGTTCCTATCCAGGTTACCAGGAAGATTAGTTTACTGTTATTTGTTAGGGGGGTCAATTTCCTGGGTTGGAAGGCAAGATATTGCTTCAGGAAGGTGGTTAAAAAGAATTATTGACATAAAGCATGCATGCAAGTGTATAATGTTCATGCTTTCTTCAATAGCCAAGGTCAAAGCTGGTTAGAGGTTTGGTCTAGAATCACAGGAGGAAAGGAGAGTGAAGTCACGAGGTAACTATGGAGTTGGCAATGTCCTCAAATGCTTAGGGCTTGAAAGACCTTACTGTGGATGTCATAAGAATCAGGCAGGCCTATGACTGGGTAGGAGGGAGAATGCAGAGGAGCAGATTGTAAAAGGTCCTTCGTGGCCTCCATTTCTCTCTCCTACTGTCTTTTCAACAATTGCACCTAAAGAGAAAAATATCTGAATGCACTTTTACAGATAAATGTCTCAGTTTTATTTGTTTGTTCATTTGTTTAGCACAGAGAAGAGAGAGAGGGCCAGGGATAGAAGACAGGACTTTTTCTAGAGCCAAGGAAACTTTTAAAAATAGATATATAAGGATTTTAAAAGAAGCCTGCGAACACCAATGCTCAGTGAATCTGTAAGAAATTTGCAAACCTCACCTAGGTAATTTGGTTGGGAGCCTTGCCAGCAGCCCGAAAGTAATTTGAAAGCTGCTCCAGATCTTTACTGATAAACCTTTCTCTGATCAGGCCATGTGTTCATTGTGTCTTATCAAATAATCATCCTTAGCCCTGGTTGCACATGTATTAAAATAATATGGGAAGCTCCTAAAATTTAGTAATTTCCCCCAGGATCTCTAGATCCTAGGTATTGGCATCCTAAAATGTCTCCAGATAAATAGAGAAGATTTAGGAGCTGAAAACAGAAAGTTACTAAAACCAGGAATGTAAGCACATATGTGTATAATGCTGTGGTGACCCAAAGTCTTAGTATGCAATATCTCAGTTTAATATTCAAACTTTGTCTCCATGAGACTCGAGCCAGCACTGAAAGTTGCTTAGACTGGGAGAGACAGGAGCGCAGCCAGCTCTGACTAGTGCTGGGCATTTTCTCTCGGGTCTCAGCTCAGCCCAGAGTCCAGCACAAGGAAGTCCCTCAGTGAGCACCAACTTTCTGATTGAGAAACTAAGGGGCTCACCATGGCTTGACCATTTCCACGCCCAGGTTCCGTAGATGTCCGTGACCTCTTGCTTAGTGTTTAGGATAATGAAACCTACACAGGAACAGACCCCCCAAATGTCGGTCTCACACTACATCAGTCTCCTTCTAGTCCTGCCCTCTTGGGTGTGGATTTAGGGGGTTTGGGATCTCAGCCTTTGTCTCTGCAAATCCAGGCCTGTTTGAGTTTTTGGTGACACCCAGTGGCACTCTGCACCACTTGTTGCAAGCACAGTCCCATTTCCTGTGAGCTGGACCCCTCTCCAGGTCCCCCAAACCATACAGAGGCTTCATGGTCCTCTGCAAAGCAATGTGCACTCTGACCTTAGCATCACCGAGCTCATAAATCGCACAGGAGGGAGATGGCTCACCCTTCAAGCCATGCACATGATGGGCAAAGGAGGCAGAGGACAAAAGAGGATGGGGAGAGGGGCAAGAGAAGAAAGGGAGGTCATGCTGGTAAGCAACAAGGGCAGAGGGGGTGGCTTTCTATAGAATGGGTGTTTCCTAGATGTCACAGGATTAGCATGAGGTAGAGTCACAGAGAGGTCCAATTGGAGTGCTGGGTAAATACCTTATTGCGGTGCTGTCCCTCAAGTCCACCATGCTGGGTAACAGACTTTGAGTAGAAGGACTCCACTCTGGACAACAAACCAACCAGTAAACAGTGGAGAAATGGGAAAAGTTCAAGTCATGATTCCCTGTGTTTAACAAAGTATCCTCAAGTGCATTCATTCACTCAGCTAGTCAGTCAACACATGCTGGTCTAGCTACATCTCTCTGCCAGGCATTGGGCTGTGTTGGAGATAGAAAAGTCTGCAGGCAACAATCTCTGTCCTCATGAGATTGCAGTCCAGAAGAGAAAGGCATACAGAACAAAAAGTACAGTGTAAGGAAGATCATGGGAAGACAAGGAACATACATGATGCTGTTATTTTTTAAACACAACTATTAGATTTATTTTTTTTTTTAAGTTTTGTTTTTGACACAACACTTTTGCAAGTGAATGGGGTACAGTGTACAGGGTCAATATCTGTATTCTTTGTACAATAATAAAACCAGGATACTTTACACAGCCATCATCTTGTACATTTTTAATCTGAATGCAAACATTAAAATATTATTCAGCCAAAAAAAAAAAGAATAAAATCTGGTCATTTCTAACAACATGGATGAGCCTTAAGGACATTATGCTGAGTAAAAGAAGTCAGCCACAGAAGGACAAATGTCACATGATCTCACTCACACACAATGCTATGACGTAGAACTAAAATACCTCCCAAATGTCTCAGAGATGGGGCCGTTTAGACGTGATAGGGTGGTGCAACTCTACTGGTCAGGAGATTAATACACTGGTGAGATTACAGCTGAATGTGAGCTAGTGGTGAGAAGTGAGTTGCTGGACTGTGACCTCCGCTTCCTGGCTGCACATGGCATGAGCATCTTTCTTTCACCATGGCTTTCTATCATCCCATTTTTAACTTAGAGCCAGAACTGAACCCTCTGAAACTATAAAGCAAATCTCTTCTCCCTTAAGTCATTTTTGTGCCAGTGATGGAAAAGTGAACAATACATATGAAAACCAAAAAAGCTGATGTCCGAAATACAGAGTAGAATAGTAATCACCAAAAACTGGGAAAATAGAGGATGGAAAGGATTCAGAAAGGTTGATTATTTGCACAAAAATATAGCCTGACAGAAAAAATGAGTTCTAGCATTCTGTTATACAGTAGGGTAACTACTATTAGCAACATTTTTTTATTACTAACCTCATTATAAATTTGTGCATTAATGCCGCTTAATATGGAACATCAGACAGGTCCATTGGTGGCGAACATATCGCACATGTGCTGTAGCAGGCTGTTTGTATCATTTAAAGCTCTAAAAGGTTCCCCGTCACTCAGTTAGGTGGTTAAACAACCATTAAATGATGGAAACTTTAATCTTCATCCTGCATATTCTGCTGTGAGCCCTTGGCCCTCGGCCTCTGTAACCAGTCTAGCTGGTTCACATATATCTGGGCTTGAGGCCCAGGACTGTTTCCATCATTCTGAATACCCTGCTATGAAATTTCAACTATCTGACCTGCCACAAGCGATACACATTGCAAAAAAGTGGCTGCTGGCTTCTCAGCTCAGTGCTTACAGTGACCCAAATCCAATGATCAACCTCAATTGTTCAGTGAAAACAGCAACAGAGAAAACCAAAACCATGAATTTGGGTCAGATCCAAACCATCTTTACACCATGTGACTCACCGAAACCCTAAACTTGCTTGATGACACCTAACTCTTGAACATACATATTTTTTAAAAGATGAAAATATGTATTCTTGATGTGTTCTTGTTGAATTTGAAGCCAGAGCCACTGTATTATTGTATGATCAATTAACTAAGGGAGTTGCACATATATTTAAAAGTTGTTATTTGGTAATTATTATGCAAGGATTATTTCCTTTCTCTCTTTACCAGTGAGGAACATGCAAATCAATTTCCCTGTTTTAAACAGGATTTTGTGATGCATATATTATCATACATGATGCTAGAATGAACTCAGTTTCTTTTCTTTTCTTATATTATTTTATTTTTTCTTTTCAAAGACATAGAGTCAGCCAAATTAAATAGCATTCCTTGGGCAAAAATGGCCCAGGATTGATACAGCTTTCCAACACTGCGTGGTATTGGAGATTGTTCACTGCAGGAGTCTGACCTCCTAGAATACACCCAGGCTCATAGCAGATGCTCTATACATACTTGTAGCATGAACAAGTTTTGCTAGAGTCTGTGTGTTTCATTTCAGTTTGAAATAAACCTTGAAGAAATGAACCAGTAAAGGAGGGACATGGAACAGTGGATAACATTTACTTCTATTTATTTATTTGTTTATTTACTTATTTTGAACTTTAACTAGGCCTCGCCATTATCATGAAGAAACGAATGCCATTGCAGGGGAAATTTTCCTCTTGCTCTTTCTCTACAGAATGAAATAATGTAGCAGGTAGGAGACTGGAATCAAGCAGACCTGATTTCAGTTCAGTATAACATCATGATGTTTGTCATCTTCTCTTTACCACAGCTTCCCTTGTCCTGCAAGTGGACTGAAGTAACTTAACATGTGTGCCAGGTTGCACTGTGTCCCTTGAAAAGCTATTAAAGTCCTAACCTCACAGTAGCTGCAAATGTGACCTTATTTGGAAACAGTCTTTGAAGTCGACGGAGTACACATAAGATCATTAGTCCAGGACCTATTACAACAAGACACCGACATCCTTATTATAAAGGAAACACTGGATACAGAGCCAGAACGTGTACCAGTGAAATTATATGAAGACACAGGGAGAAGATGGCCCTTTATGCCAAAGAAGAATCAAATTCCAAAAGCTAGAGAGAGGCATGGAACACAGAACCCAGCTGTAGTTTGATCTCGGTCTTTCAGGCTGCAGAATTATGAGACAAGAACATTTCTGTAGTTTAAGACAGCCAGTTTCTGTCACTTTGCTACAGCAATCCTAAGGCAGTAAGGCGACAGGAAATGGCCACGTATGCATGCGTACACACACACACACACACACATGCATAGTGGCCTTGTGCCCAAATGTGTAAGCATATATGGATATATACTTTACACATGTGAGGTCTCACCACCGACACCCACTTCCCATTTGTTCTTTCTTTCTGCGATAAGGAAAGGATTTGGTTCCTGTTAAGGGATGCTTCACAGAATGACTTCCTTGTTCTTAAAGCCCATAGAAGAGGAGTAAAAACGACATTTTTGTGAATGAAGAGAAACCTAGCCACGGAGGCTTTGCAACATCTGTTCGTCTCCCACTCATTCAGGGCCAGATGCTAATGGTGTGTGCGCTTACACATGAGGAAAAGTTTGGCTGACAGCAATGAGCCATTCATTGTCCTGCATTCCAGGGCTCCTCCCACTGCCCTTGTTTTCAGATGTTCTACATTAAGTGAAACGCAGCACCCTGTCTCCATAGGAACTGGAGGCAAAGGCTCCCAGGGGGCCCGAGGCTTTAACATCATCTGCAGCTCCAGAAGACTTGGCAGGCACTGGTTCATGGAAGTGAACGGTGTTATCCCCAGTTTGCTGTTACAGCAGACACTGTGCTAGGCATTGGATGCATAAGCAAATGCATCCCCAGGAGAAGAAATTTGGAAGCTGATCCAAAGGTACAGAGTGAAATGTGCTATTACATACTAAACGTGCAGGGCTGTTGACTATATAGGGTGGTGTCTAACTAAGATTTGAGTCTTGGAAAAACAAAATCTAGAAAGTAACTTCTGAGGCTTCAAAGGCAGTTATGTAGGTCAGTCGTGGTGGCAGAAAAAGGGCAGGTAAACTGCTTTTCCAGATGGATGTGGGAGGATTTGCAATGGCTCTAGGACCATGTACACATGACTTAGAAATTCTGGCTTCAAAATCCTCTGCACTATTGAAGGTGCTCCATGATTTGAAGCTCTGATACATCCCAGAACGTCACCAGTAGAGGTGCCCTAAATGTTAGAACTCTCACCTTTCCCTCGGAACAGTGAATTGCTGTCTCGCTGACAGTGGGAGTGAAAAAGCCCAGCTCTGGAGAAAATGAGAGCTTATTGTGTAAGGAGGGGCGTGCCTCTCACCAGCCACCTCACTCTTATTCTCCCACTAAACACCTGTCACAGTTTCCTGACCCCTCCCGTCATCCTAAGAGGTGTGGTTATCAAGGATGGGTATTCCCGATCTTTGAACTCAACCTATGCTTCTTTATATATTATTAGGGCCAGGCATAAACTCTGGGCCTTGCTGTGAAAGTCATTCCAGTTGTCTGTAAGGTCCATTTTCCCAGCAGGGTCACTCTGTCACACAGAGAAACCAAAAGCCTGGGAAAAGATTTGCAAGTCATTATTGAAAAAAATCTTTGGCTGAGAAATTTCACTTGAGTTTTTGCAATTTCCATTGTCCTTGCCCATGTTTCTTAATGACAAATTCATTCCTAATGGACGCCCTGCAGAGTACCTGCATATGTGTGTGTAATTATTTACATTATATAACAATTATATATATATATGCATTGCACGTATGCATGTATCTATTTTATAGAATGTATATAATTATATTATATAATGAAATCTACATTGATCTTCCTCTTTTTCAGTTTCTTGTATCTACCAAAATTCTTTTGGACATAGTTGTATCTAAATAAACATCATTTAATTCAGCCTCTTTAACCAGGACAAGTTGACTAGCTAAGAATCTGGTTGTGGACAAAAAATAACTCTCGCCCTATCACAAGGCCAAAAGTATATAATATATTAAAGCAAATTCATAGAAACTTCCTTTTCAAATGAAAAAAATCTGGAACATAAAAGCATTAAGACAAAAGAATCCACTATCTTTTCTACTCCTGGTCCTTTTCATAATCACTGGTTTCCTCACTTATTTCTTTGGTTCTGGGTACACTGATCAGATTACTTTTCTATCACAGGCTGCGAATAATAAAACCTATGGTGACATATGGGGATAGTACACATGAGGACCACAGCAGCATTTGTTCTTCTGCCTTCCTGTGTATGGGTACCCCAGGGGTTCTTCCTACCAGGGTGAAAGTTGCTTCTGCCATGAGGAGACATGGGCAGGGGGCGAGCAACACCCTGGCCTGGCAATGCTTTAGTTCCACACTGGGCTGCCTAGAACAGAACCTTGTAAACCAACAAGATATTTGTCCAAAATCCTTTAGTGTTACATTTCCTACAATTCTCTCACACGTGTGTGTACATGCATGCATGCGTGTGTGCACAGAGCTATTATACTCTTCACTGTGGGTACCGTCACGAAGTCACATTTATGAGAAGTTTCCCCGTCTTGCTTTACAGAGGATTCACAGCGCGCTAGGGTCATTCACAGAGTGGGGTCTGTCCATTCAAGCTCATAGAAAAGGCCTGGTTTTCTCACCAGCAAAGAGCATCTGGGCACACGGGCTCCCAGCCACTCCTTTCCACCACCCACCAGCATCAGAGGATGTGGCCTGGATGGGAGCCCGCAGGAGAGCCAGTGGCCGCAGCCTGGAGTAGAAGGAGAGACCAGGCCATCCAGAGATGCAGAAGCACCGCAAACACCCACCAAATCATCCGACTTCCCAGCCAGGCCTTCTGATGTGCTCTCTCCCAGATTCTGTCTCAACCCCATTCAGGCACTGACCAGAGAGAGCTTATGCTCACCCTGTGATTTTCAGCTGATGTCGAGGCAATCACTAGACCACTCTGTGCACCATTGTGCTGACAGCTGGGATCCTGGCCTACCTCTCCCTCTCCGCCAGACTCCACTCTAAGCAGCTGGCACTGGTTTCCCCAAATGCCAGCATCTTAGATGTCTTGTGGCCAATGCTGCTGCAAAAATTTGCACCGAGTATAGTAATTTTATCTTTACACTTTGGAAAAATGGTTTTTACGAATTCTCTATGATGAATGTGTCCATCATGAATATCTAAAATTGTACAACAAAAGCTAACTCAAGAGAACATGTTTTTTAAAACTGGTAAACCCTATTTCTTAGTTCAAATATGATAAATGATTAAATCAAGCTTAAAAGATCAAATCAAGATTAAAAGATCATTAATCTGTCATCTCCTGAAATACACATATTTCAATTATAAATTTCTGAAAATATGACACCCCAAACGCCTTTCCTGTTTACTTTTTAAGTGCCTTTTCTTTTTTTAAATTTTATTTTACAGAGAATAAAACAAAAGAGGACAGAACAATGCAGATCAGAATAGAACAATACAAGCAACACAGCACTTCACAACAAGACAATTGGATATCAACAGTAGCTACCATAATATCTCTTTCTTTGAAATAGTTGAGCATAGCTTCACAAACAATAATATCAAACGTAACAAAATAGAATAAAAGCATTCAAGAGAATGAAACTATTACAAGGATTCTAAACCAAATAACAGAAAATGAACAATGGCTACTATAATATCTCATTTTCCATAAAAAAATTTGTTCATATTATCACACATATTAAAATCCAGTAAGACAACATGATAGAACCAGTGGGAATAGAAAAACAAAAGCATGGTAGGACTTCAGAGCAAGATGATATTAAATCAGCAATGGCTTCCATAATGTCTTGTTTTCTTCAAAGTAGCTGTTCATACTGTCAAATAAAACAGATTAAAACCATTCCAACCAATGAATGAAAACATTATAAGTCGTCAAAGCAATATAATGGAGATCCATGATTACCATAGAATCTTATGTACTCTTACCTTTTCTTACACTAGGGAAACTATCCTGCTGTATTTATACATGTGAGTTTGATTTATTTTGCTTGTGAGTATGGTCTCAAGTTGTATCCATTTATAATTAGTTCAATGTGATCATTCTTTATAGCTGAGTAGTACTCCATTGTATAAGAGTACCTCAGTTTTTTTATTCATTCCTCAGTTGATGGGTATTAGGTTGTTTCCAAGATCTGGCTATTACAAATTGTGCTGCTATAAACATGGGTGCACATATACCACTGTGGTATGATGTTTTCAGTTCTTCTGGGAATATCCTTGGAGCACCCTAGCTGGGTCAAATGGGACCCCCAATCCAAGCTTTTTGAGGAATCTCCAGACTGACCTCCACAGTGGTTGCACCAGTCTGCACTCCCAACAACAGTGCAGAAGAGTTCCTTTTTCCCCACAGCCTCTCCAGCATTTGTTGTTGGTAGTTTTGTTGATCCTGGCCATTCTTCCTGGAGTGAGATGGAATCTCAATGTGGTTTTAATTTGCATTTCTCTAATGACCAATGATGATGAACATTTTTTCATGTATTTATTTGCCATTCATATTTCTGCATCTGAGAACTGTGTGTTCATCTTGGATGCCCATTTTTGGATTGGGTCTTTGAATTTCGGGGGTCTGATTTTTTTTAATTCTTTATAAGTTCTAGACAGAAGTCCTTTGTCTGAGGGACAGTTAGCTAAGAATTTTTTTCCCAGTTTGTGGGTTTTCTTTTCACTCTCCTGGAGATCTCTCGACATACAGAAATTCTTTATTAAGATGTGATTCTGGGAAGTATTTCCTGTGCAGTTTGGTTCTTGTCTGTGAATTCTCTACCTACCCTATGTCTTCGAGATTTTTACCTACTTTATCTTCCAAAAAATTTACTGTTTCTGTTTTAATATTTAGATCTTTGATCCATTTAGATTTTAGTTTAGTAAGTGGTGACAGACGTGGGTCTAATTTTAGTTTTTGCCATATGCATAGCCAGTTTTTCCAGCACCATTTATTAAAGAGACTATCATTCTTCCAGTGAACATGTTTGGCCCTTTTATCAAAGAAAAGGTGGTTGAGTGTGTTCATAGTTGTATCTTCTAGTCTATTCCATTGATCTTCAGGTCTCTTTTTATTCCAGTACCATGTTGATTGTATTACAGTAGCTTTGTAGTATAACTTCAAGTCAGGGATTGTGATGCCTCCTGCCTTGCCTTGGCTACTTAGAATTGCCTTTGCTATTCTAGGTCTCTTCTGGTTCCAGATGAATTTTAGGAGTGATTTCTCTAGATCTATGAGGTATATTAGTGGTGTTTTCATTGGGATTGTATTGAATCTGTATAACAATTTTGGAAGAATGGCCATTTTCACAATATTTGTTCTTCCTATCCATGTACAAGGGATGTCTTTCCATTTCCTGAGGTCCTCTTCAATTTCTTTTTTCAGGGTATTATGATTTTCCCTGAATACCTCTTTTACTACTTTCATTAGATTAATTCCTAAGTATTTCATTTTTTTGGATGCCAGTGTGAAGGGTGTGGCTTCTCCTATTTCTCTCTTGGTTATTTTGTTGTTAATGTATAGGAATGCTATTGATTTTTGAGTATTGACTTTGTCTCCAGCTACATTGCTGAATTTATTTGTTATATCTAGGATTCTTTCAATGGAATTTTAGGAGTCTTCTATGTATCATGTTGTTTGCAAATAATGATAATTTAACTTCCTCTTTTCCTATCTTTACTCCTTTTATTTCTCTCTCTTGTTTAATTGCTCTGCCTAGTATTTCCAGTACTATGTTGAATAGGAGTGGTGATAAGTGATATCCTTGTCTTGTGCCTGATGTTAAGGTAAAGACTTTCAGCTTTTGGCCACTTAATATGATGCTGGCTGTTGTTCTGTTGCAGATGGCCTTCATCATATTGAGATAAAGACCATCTATTCCAATTCTCTGTAAGGTTCTTATCATGAATGAGTGTTGTACCTTATCAAAAGCTTTTTCTGCATCTATAGAAATGATCATGTGATTCTTACTTTTGGCTCTATTGATACAATGGATTACATTTATTGATTTATGTATGTTGAACCATCCCTGCATGCCTGGGATGAATCCCACTTGGTCATGGTGTATAATCTTCTTGCTGATTTGCTGCATCCTGTTGGCAAATATTTTATTGAGAAATTTTGCATTTATGTTCATTAGGCACATTGGCCTGTAGTTTTCTTTTTTAGTTGGGTCTTTCTCAGGTTTTGGTACTAGAGTAATATTTGCTTCCAGGAATGACTTAGGGAGAATTGCAATTTCTTCAGTTTCAATTTCATTGAAGAGTTTGAGGAGTGTCAGCATTAAGCCTTGTTTGTATTTCTTGTAGAATTCTGCAGTGAATCCGTCTGGGCCTGAGCTCTTCTTTGTTGATAAGGACTTACCTACATTTTCAATTTCATTAATAGAAATTGGGTTATTTAGCAATTTTACATCTTCTTGACCCAGCTTTGGTAGTTCATATGTGTCTAAGAATCTGTCCATTTCTTCTGTGTTATTGAAATTATGAGAGTAGAGGTTTTTGAAATAGGTGTTGATGATCTTCTGTATTTCCAGAGTCTGTAGTGATTTCACCTTCTTCATTCTATATTGCATGAACTTGAGTCTTTTCTTTCTTTTTTTAAATAAAGTTGACTAAGAGCTTATCAATTTTATTTATTCTTTCAAAGAACCAACTCTTTGATTCATTGATTCTTCATATTGTTTTCATAGTCTCTATTGTATTGATTTCTGCTCTGATCTTTATAACTTTCTCCCTTCTTTTTCGCTTTGGACTTGGCTTGCTCTTCTTTTTCTAGATGTTTGAGGTACAGTATCAGGGTGTTTATTTGTGTTTGTTTGTTTGTTTGTTTGTTTTTCTGATGTGGAAACTCAGTGCAATAAATTTTCCTCTGAGGACTGCTTTCATTGCATCCCACAGATTATGTTAAATTGTATTTGTAGTTTCTTTTTCTTGTAGATACTGTTTCATTTCTCCTTTAATTTCCTCTGTGACCTACTGATTGCTCAAGAGTTTATTATTCAATTTCAATGTGTTTGTGGGATTTTTGTAGTTTCTTTTTTCATTAATATCTACTTTCATGGTGCTATGACCCAATAACATGCATGGGATAATTTCAGTTCTTTTGCATTTACTTTAATATGTTCTGTGGGCTAGTATATGGTCTGTTTTAGAGAATGTCCCATGTACTGCTGGGAAGAATGTATACTCTGATGTTGTTGGATAGAAATTCTGTATACATCTATCAAGTCCATTTGTTCACAGGTGTGATTCAGTTCTATTATTTCTTTACTGATTTTCTGTCTAGTTGATCTGTCCCTTTGTATCAATGGCATGTTAAGGTCTCTTGTTATAATTGTGTTATTGCTTATTTGATTTTTTTCATTTCTGTTAATACTTGCTTTGCATAGCTAAGTGCTCTGGAATTTGGTGCATATATATTTAAGTTTGTTATCTCTTCCTCTTGAAGTTTTCCCCTAACTAGTATGTAGTGACTTTCTTTATCTCTTTACATCATTCTTGGTTTGAAGTTCACATTGTATGCAAACAGAATAGCTATCCCCACTTTTTTGGGGGGTGTTACTATTGCATGAAGTATTGTTTTCATCCTTTGACTTTTAATCTATGAGTTTCTTTTTGGGTTAGATGGGTTTCTTGTAGACCGCATATGATTGGATATTGTTTCTTGATCCATTCTGCCAGTCTGTTTCTTTTAATTGGTGAATTGAGGCTATTTACATTAATGGTCATAACTGTTATATATTGGTTTATTGTTGACATGTTATCTTTCTGCTGTTGTATCTTTATCTTTCCCTTCTGTTTAATTGTCTATCTTGCTTAGTGGTTTTTTCCTATGTGCATCTAGAATATCTTTGATTATTCTTTGTAGGGTGGGTTTGGTGATCATGAAGTTCTTCAGCTGTTCTTTGTCATGGAAGTATCTTATTTCTCCATCCATTTTGAAGGACAGTTTTGTAGGGTACAGCAGTCTGGGTTGGAAGTCGTTTTCCTGTAGGATCTGAAATATTTCCATGCTCTTCTTGACTTCATTTTTTGTGTTGAGAAGTCTGCTGTGATTCTGATAGGTTTTCCTTTATAGGTGATCCATCTTTTCTCTAACAGTTTTTAATATTCTGTTTTTATGTTGGATTTCTGGAATGGTGATTATTACATGTCTGGATGTAGTTTGATTTGGGTTATGGCTATTTGGAGTTCTATATGCTTCACTAATCTGAATGTCAGTTTCCATTCTTGTTTTTGGGAAATTTTCAGCTATTACTTCTGTAATTAGCCTCTTGATATCATTTGTGTTGTCCCCTTCTTTTTCATTTATCCCTATTAACCTTATGTTGTTTTTCTTTGCATCATCTTGCAACTGTTGAATTATTTCCTGATTCCTTGTTATTTTTAAAAGATCTTTCCTTTCCTGTTCACTAGCTTCAATCTTATCTTCAAGGTCTGAAATTCTATCTTTACTTTCATTGAGGTGGTTTTGGCAACTTACAATAGAATTTTTGACTTCTTTTATATCTCTTTGAATCTGCTTCATGTATTCTGTTTGTTTCTTATACTGTTCATTCAGGGATTCTATCTGCTTTCTTTGTTCCTCTAATTTTTTAGCTGTGTCTTCTTTAGATGCATTCATTATTTCTTTTACTACTTTTATCATTTCTTCTTTTACCTGGGAGATTTTTTTCTAATTTGAGTTCCTTTATAGCTTCCCATACTAGCTTCTTTATTTCAGTTGATATCATTTCAGGTATATGACTAGTATTTTCTTCTATGTACATGGCTTCCAGGCTTTCTTGGGATGGGCTGGAGGTTTGAGATTGCATTTTGGTCTTTCGTCTTATCATTTTCCTATATTTCTGTGTTTCAAACGATGTTCCAAAACTTTCCCTGAGCATGTTGGAAATCACCTCCTGCACCCTCAGCTCCCAGGACTCAAGGGCCTTGGCTCCCCTGGTTGAATGAAGGTCACTTGGTGTGGTCCACGCAAGCCCTGGAAACCTCTCCAGGCTAATCTAGTGTCCTAGGGGGCTGGACGGGCACCCCAGCACCAGGAGTGATGTCCCAAACTCCCCTGAGCTAACACCAGCGAGCTGGAACTCCCTTGCAGCCGCCGGTTAAGTGCCTTTTCTTAAAGCTTACCCTTTAGTTGCATGACCGTGAGTTTCCACGTAGATCCCGAGTGGCACACACTGTGCTTCGGCTTCCCATGGGGCAGTGGAAGGAGGGTGACAGGCCTGGACCCCAACATGATCCTCTGTGATTTCTCTCATTGCTCATCATGTATGAGGTAGGAGGGGACAGTCCAGAGAATTCCTGCTCCTAAGAGCTATGTAGTCACAAGGTGGGGAGGATTCCGAGGCCTCAAAAGACCTGTTGTGGGATGATAAGGAGAACAGCTCACACTGGAGCACTGTGGGCTGATCACACACAGATGCTGCTGGGTCTGGGTCTTAGTCCTGCCAAGAGCTTGTGTGCCAGAGGCCTGGTGTCTCGTTAATGGTGCTCCTGGGTTCTGGTGGACACTGGTGGGACTGGGTCACTGGGGTCGTGCACTTAAAGGGCTATTGAGACACAGGACTCTGGACTATTCCCCACTCCTTTGCTGTCTGTCTGTCTGTCCCTCTCTCTCTCTCCTTTCCCGCTGCTTCTGCTCATGATATGCTCCCCTCACCACCACCCCAGGACCAATGGCACTGACCAATCATGGACTCTGAAACTGTGAGCCAAAATAAGCCTCTCCTGCTTTAAACTGCTCTTCTCAGGTACGTTGTCACAGTGGTGGAAAGCTGATGACACAGGAGCAGGAAGACCATTGCTCCACTAAGTTTCAAAATGCTGGCGTTATTCATTACAGCAGTTCGCTTCTTAACTGCTGACCGTTTCTAGAATACCCCTGCCCTGACGTTAGTCCCCTGCACAAATCACATAATTTTGCCTGTCGCTAAGGCTGTTTCTTTCTTGAACCCAGTTTTGACAGGAAGTATCTGCTATGTCTTCTAGAAATCCTGGGTCAAAGAGAGGGCTGTGGGAGAATGAGCATCTGCATACCATGAGAAGAATCTCTCTGTTACTTTTTACTGTCCCAGTTTGTGCTTGTTTCTTTTCTAACACAGAGTCCAGTCATAGGCTACAGAACTTGAAATCCTGACTCAGTCTCTCGAGTGCTGGGGTTACAGGCATGCACCACCACACCTCGCCTATATTCCATTCTAAATGCCCACATTTTCTAGATTTGAAAATTTTATCTTTCTACATAGCCATGTTGAGTTTTAAAATGTACTTTTCAATATTTCTTTTTCTTTCATGAAAATTTGAAATGATAAGTGTAGTTAGGTAACAATTCATTAAGAATTTATTGCTTGGTGTTCAGGTATTATATTTTTTATTTTCCTCAAAGAAGTTATATATGTTCCAAGAGTAAATGCTTTCGGAAAGTACGTATAATTACTTTCTTTTTTAAAGAAAAAGATAAGGAAATTTTGATGAAAGAAGGCAGAAGACAGCTCCCCCATAAAATACAACATTATAAACTTGAGAAAAATAGGGGGCACATTATAAAGTATTTATTTCTTTAAGACAATGTAATTGAACATCAAAAATGCCTCTAAATAATTTTAATATTTTGACCTTTCATGCATTGAGGGTACTTATGCTTAAATGCCTTTCCCCACCCTGAATGAATACTGGAAAATTTTCAGAAGTTCGGAGGTCTGGGTCCCAATCTATTTCTTAAATCAGAATATCTGAAATCAGATACTCCAGTTGAAAAGTGTTTGGTTACTTTATGTACATCTAAGGTTGAGAATCATTGTTTCTCTGAATATTTCCAGTTGCTAGATCAATTGCCATAAGAATTCCAAATACATTCATTCACATTATATTAACCAAAATTATTTCAAAACTAGATATATTCAAGTCAGATATGCCACTCTTAGACCTATGCATTAATTCATTTGCTACAATAGTCCCTTGAAATTAAACTAGAAATTACACAGAAGGGATTAAGATGACAGTTATCATATAGACTATAAAATTAATGAGGTAATGGGTATAAAGTAAATATCAAAGCATGGCAATAAATGTCTAGTGTGTGATTAGGAATTATTATTAGATAGAACTAGCTGGCTTTTTAATCCCTGACCTCTCATGATTCATTTTTTAAAACAGCAATGTGAGTGGTCCTTTTAAAATGTAAGGCGGACGACTTCATTCTACTCAAAACAACCCAGAAGTTTTTTTATCTAACTCAGCATATCATAAAAATCAGACTCCAATTTTTATTGCAACAGTATTTATAAAACCACAGAGCCTGCAGATGTGTCCATTAATGAATAAATGAGAGGATAAAAAAAACTCAATATGGACATAGAATAGAATTTACTAGGAGCTAAGAGGGCTGCATGCAGCGGGGAAGATGGAGATTGGATGTTATCAAAACACAGGAAGGAGAAATAAATTCTACTGTTCTGTAGAACCGTGGGATGTCACTTCTCAATAATCCTCTCCATTCTTATTGATAACTACAGGACAGGTGTTCAAAGGCTCCAAACACAGAAGCGATAAGGATATGGAAATCTTAATTACCTGATTTGTATTTGTACACATTATACACATATTTTAGAGTATTTCACAGTAAACATGAGCGATTGTGTTAATCAAGGTTTGAAAAACAGGTAAAGAAACGTAAATGCCAGCTGCCCTGCTTCATCATCAGACATTGTATTCGTGTATTGAATTATCAGGCTGTGTCCTGCACATATTTGCAATCAAAATAATAAAAGAAATGATACTTCTCAAAACGTGGCACACACCATATGTACAAGGTGATGTTATGCAGCCGTAAAAGAGAATGGAATTCTGTCACTTACAGCAATGCAGAAGGACCTGGAGGCATGATGGGAGTAGATTAAGGCTACCATGGAAAGATAAATGCAGCGTGGAAACCAAAACAGTTCAGCCATAGGGACGGAGAGCAGAGCAGCTGTCGCTGAAAGTGCGAAGGATGAGGGAACGGAAGCGGGGGGTAGCAGGTTTCAAACTACAGTCCGATGGGAAGGTTATGCTCTAGTGCTCTCCAGCATGGGAGGACGACTGCAGTTCACACGAACTTCTTATGCACTTAAAAAGAACTAGAAGAGGAGAGTTCAAATTATTCCAGCCACAAAGGAATGAAAACTTTCAGAGATGGAGACGCTGATTGCACTTTATACATGCATCAGCTATTGTACTAGGCCCATAACTATGTACAGTTACTATGTGTCCATCGAAATTGGAAGCAATTGATTTCTACCAAGCTTTTTTTATAATGGTCTATGGGAAGCCATAGGATCTGCCCTGTGCTGTTGACCCTTGTGCTCTGCTCTCCCTCCAGCCGCTGGAGGGTGCGCCCCGGGTGGACGGTCCCCTTCTCCAGCCGCTGGAGGGTGCGCCCCGGGTGGACGGTCCCCTTCTCCAGCCGCTGGAGGGTGCGCCCCGGGTGGACGGTCCCCTTGCTTTTTCGTGAACACAGTGGGCGTGCCTCAGCCTTTGCACTCCCGCCCTGCCCCTCGGTGCAGAGTGCTCCCCCACAGATGCTCACGGGGCCCCTTCTTCACCTTCACCTTCTAGGTCTCCGTCTGATCGTCACACTGTTCTGGCCCCATCTAAACCTGACCTTCGCTCCTCGGCATATAAAATCATCTGGATAATTGAGCATTTAAGTCTTCATTAATAACTTACCTCCCCTTCTCGCTTTATTTCTCTTCTCTGTGGTGCATGTAACTGACTAATAGCCAGGCATTCTCTGTGTTTACTTTACTTAGAACATGAGTCCCATAAAAACAGGGTATTTGCCTACTCTGTTTTAAAGCAGACCCCAGGATTAAAAGATTGCTGGGCACTTTGTATGCCTTCCATCAACACTGCGCTGATGAATTAGCTGTTTGTCACAGAAGTACGTAAAGTGATGCCCGTGAAGAACTAGGCTGGCCTGAAGGATCATTAGGTATTTGTTCATTGACTTCAAGAGGGTTTTTACTTCAAGTTGTGGCTCAATAAAACATATCATGTATCTCCAAGTCAATTTCATGACTATGAATTGTGATTCTAGCCATGAAAACCAGGGAGAATTTGGGCAACTTAATCAATGCTTTTATCCCATTACGTCCTCACTTTGAAATGGAGATGAAGCAAATCTACTTTGCGAGGCTGTGAATTTAATTAGGTTGGCATGCCATTTCCCAATCTCTGCTCTCTGAAGGAGCACACATTCAAGTTGGTGGTTCTTGATGCTTCTCTAAGACAAGGAGGAGCATGTACTATAGTTCAATTTCATGGAAAAAGGGAATCATACCTTTGTATCTGGAAATCTGCTTACTTTACTTTGTGAAGCTACTATTCTTTATTGGTCTGTCTTGCTACTGAGGTAGGAATGATGACTTCACAGGAATATTTGAGAAGCATGTGTCAATATAAGAAATGGTTCAGGTTGTGTTTGAGGAAAATTCCTCCCTCCCTGACAACCTGACACTGTAGAATTTTATGGGTCAGAACACTGATAGACATGTCAGTGTATAGAAGGGTTTGAAACTGAAAAAGAAAAGCTAATGTAGGCAAATTTCTATGTATTATATCCCATATTCCCAAGACTTTTGAACTTTTGATTTATGAGTAGAGTTTACAAGCCTCAAGTAAGGCTCAACTTAATAACTCTTTCGTGTTCTCAAGATGGATAGAGGGTTACTTGACCACAGTCTTCCAGGACTGAAGACTGTAAAACCCAAGGTAGAGGATAAAGCACAGTGACATAGTGTAAATAACAGGATGACATTTGGAAAAGGAGAACGCAGGGAATAATAAACAGAAAAGAACTTCCTTGCATATAAGATCAGCTGACCAAGGAAATGGTCTCCAAGGGAAATCGCGGAAGCCTTCAAGCTTGGGCTATTCTGAAATCTGACAGCACTGAGCCCCAGAGGTCACTACCACAAGATCACTTATTCTGTTGATGAGAATGAGGCAGCATGAGTTAACGGGTCTCTTCCACCCTGGCACCGATTTGTTGAATCAGAACCTGAGACTGCGTCTCTTACTCAGGTAACATTCATTTTAGAACCTAATGGCAAGAGTCCCAGTGGTAGTTCAGGAAGCCACATATGGTAGTTATTTCTGAATGCTTTCTCCACAGGGAAATACAGTAAATAAATGATGAAACTAAACCTTTCCCTTCCCTCCTTTCCTCCCTCCCTTCCTTCCCTCCATCCTTCCTTCCTCCCTTAGGTATTTGTTTATTGACTTAGGATGGGATTTTCCTTCTTTCTTCCTTTCTTTCTGTTCCCTCTCTCTTTTTCTCCCATTTATCCCTCTTTTTCTGCCTCCATCTTATTTTTTTGTTGTTGTTCTTAGACGTGCATGATAGCTTGACCAAATGTCACTCACCATTCATCACCAACTCCAAAAGAATAAGCCAACGCTTACATTCTCAACTGTGAGTACTTGGCAAAGACCTATACGGTAAAAGAACAAACAAAATAACTGGAAAGATATTACAAAATAGCTAGTGTAAATGGCACATGAAGCCAATGAATTTATATTACTAGCATTTAATTAATACTAATATTTAAATAATACTAATTAATGCTAGCATTTAGGTAATACTAGTATTTGTCAGATCTATCATTTTAAAATATCAAAGATACCAAAAACAACAGTTAAAATCAATGGGATGGGGGTTCAAAGTGGGACAGAAAATACCTCTCATTGCATTTCACATCTACTATGTAACTTCACTTTCCACATGATTTTGTTGTATATCAGTTCATAAAACTATCTCTTCCTGCTTCTGTCATGCTATTTTACCCTGAAATACATTGAGTACAACTGAACCCCAGGACTCTCCTCAGAACAGGACAAAGCAGAGGGCAAAGTGACCTTCTGAAAGAGATACATCAGAAACCTGGGGAAATGAGAGACCAGCTGGGCCAACTATGGGAAATAGAGACCCACATATCCATCACCATGTTCAGAAAGCAACAGCATTCAATGCTACCCTCATAAAGGGAAACTGAGACAGAGAACAGAGGAGAGAAAAGTGCCTTGCCACGCAGTTAGAGAAACACATGCTGGACTTACTTTTAATTTACATCAATAATCCCTGCATCTTCAGCAGGAATGCTGTCCTGGGAAGCTTGCATTTCTGTTTACATGCCTGCCTTGGCCCGCACTGGGTGGGAACAGCAAAGGGCTGGTGACTGGTTTAATGTTTACAGCACTTTATCAACAAGTGTATACATTCAGCCACCCAAAAATGCAACTTATATATTACTCTGGACTTTTAATGCCCAGTATCTTTTAGACTTGTGTGTGTGTGTGTGTGTATTTTTTCTTGCTTGCTCAATTTCTTGAATACTATTATTAATTTAGTGACATACCTATGTAATACTGAACAAAATTCACATTCCACTGCATATGACCATGCATGAAATGAATAGAGAAATTATCTTTATGGTCTGAACTTGAAACAAATTTTATTGGGAGTAGAATAGCCAAGTTGGAAAATCAAACAATTAATAAGTGTTGTATAGGTTGATACCTTCACATTTGGTGAATATTTAATTAAATCAGATGAATTTTTTCTTCACTTGGATCTCTTTTTTTATTTTGTCTTTATTTTTCTAACTGTGAAAAAAGAAAAGTATCCAGCCTCTTCTGGTTTGCAGTCCGCACTGTATTTTCTCAGGATAGTATCACAGAGACTCTCATTATGAAATCTATTCTCTAACAGCTGCAAGAAGAGTTGTAGTAATTGACTAACGGAGTGAGATGCGTCTCAGAATTCTGCATATTTTGTTAATCAGCATATGGTAAATAGGAAGCTTCTGCCCTCTATTTATAGGATAATTGAATATATTTTATGACACTGGTTACACATCTGGCCAAACTGCAAAGCACATTTGCAGTAGCCTTCCCTTTTGAACTCCTAATGTATTACAGACTCCAGAAAGATGTCTGCAGATAGCAAACGTACTAAGCAGTGACCACTTTCATAAAGGACATTTCCACAAATTCCCAAGGCCAGTGTCAGTCTATGGAAAACTGGTGGATGCAGAAACCTTGAATAAGACAACACAACAAAAGCCTTTAATAGCAATGTAAATTTAGAAATGTGATGTTAAAGCCTTAGGAATCTTGGTGACCACAGCCAATTAAACAATGTTAGCAATGGATTCTAATTCTCTGCACAATGATACATTCACATACATCTGTATATAAAGTCCTGAATTCCCACAAGTGGATTCACAATTTGTACAAGACCATTTTTCATTAGCTGAGAAGGAGTTGGTTCCACATTTATAAACAAGATTTGAATTCTTTACAGGGAGAGAATAAAAGTAATATAAAGGATATTGGATATAAAATGCATAACAATCAAATGAAAGATTTGAAGTCCAGAGAAGTAGCAAATTCCAAATGACATTGTCCAAAGATTTGAGAAATAAAATTAATGATGCCCACCTTGCCCAGTATATGAGCTTTTTTGGAGAGTATTTAAGATGGGATTGGCAGGGGGAACAATTCTGATCAAACTGGTACAATGCTTTCCTTTCTGTTAGATCCGTCAGGTACATGCTGTCAGCCTACCTGTGTGTTTACTCAGCAAGGTTCATGGTCCCATATTTGCATTTTTCAATTTAATATGTATATCAACAGGCTCAATGCTTTTATGCTGTTACATTCTCCCTGTTTTTCCTGACTTTCTGACTTTTAGATCAAGAATTCTCAAACATCAATGTACCAAAGAATCCTTTAAGTAACTAATTTAATGCACAGGTGCGAAGATGCCCAGTGATGGAGGCCAGATCCAGTCTTGAAGCCCACATTCTTAGCAACAGTTACACAGACAATTCCCATGCAAGCGATCCATGAAATTCACTTTTACATAACCTATTTGAAAAATATTTCTCTACTTTTATCTTTTTCTCTGAAATGATAAAATATTGGGGTGGCCTTTAGGAATAATATGTATTGTTCATTACTGGAGGGGCCATCATTGTTCTAATACTCTTTATGGTACCCATATATTTAGCACCTTTTGGAAGGAGTAATCCTCCAGTGAAATGCAACAGATGCCAAATCAAAGACTCAGTCCTAAGAGGAGCTTAGATGCACAGCATCCATTATGTTCTAAGGTGTAAATCAAATAGAAAAACAGGTTCCCTGGTACCATCAGATGTACTGTAACAAGTATGGCAACATATTCATATTTGTATTATTATATGGTCATAATGTTATTTGATAATACCTTATCAAATAAACCTATATTTTTACAATCCAGTGAACTTCCTGCATTGTTGAATTAATTATCAGGTGAAAATCATGAGTTATTTATCTTCTATCACTAATCAATAATTTCTCTACTAGTAATTTGTGGTGTTACGTGGTTTCACTTGGAAGCTGGAGCAAAAATATTGAGTGGTCTCTCAATGGTAAAAACCTATTTGATTTCATTATGTCCCTCTAGTTCTGAATTACCTAAATATTTTAAGGGAATTTTGTTTTTGAGCTAATTTCTCCCCAAATCATCTTATTTATATACATTATTCTTTAACTTCAAATTTTATTCCATGTGTCTTCAGGAACTGTCTCTCTCCCAAGTCTACTTTTCTTCAATGAGTGAAATCATCAACAGAAGCGGGGTGCATGACTTCATTTAACAGAAAAAAAAAATTATGCAAGAAAGGATGTAGGGTCCTGCAGATGTTTCCAGCTGGAATAGCAGCTGCCATTGTAGTTGTTTATGCAGAGTAGAATCCCACAAGCCAATGAAAAGAAAAAATCAGCTCTAGCTGACTCATTTTTCATTGCCATTTTTTAACGTAGATGAATATGCTGCAAATTGAAAATAAATGCCTGTGGCTAAGTGCATTGCCATGCTCTGCTGCAAGCGAAAAAAAAAAAAAAAAAAAGCCCAGTGACGTGACAAACGTCTAGAAATGTTGCCTTCTGAAGGTTGTTAAAATACGGTGGAATCTCTGCTCAGTATTTTGACTGCTGTGGGTGTCACAAATGCTTAGACTATTTCAGCTTTGTAATGTATCTTCTCCACAGAGTACAAAGGTCTTTACAAATAAAAGAGCAATTAGAGAAGGGCTGCATTACACCTTCTTCATTTCCAGCCATACTTGTAAGGGGTGGGTGTAGTAGATATGTAGAAATCCTACATGCATGTTGCAGATAAAAGAACTGGGGACAGCAGTTTTAAGTCACCTGTCTAACCTTGCACAATCGGTGCTATGCCTAGGATTCACACTCAGACATGATTCCAGAACCTCTAATGCTCTTAACCAGTGTGCAACATTAAACCCTTTATCCTTGCATTTTATTGGGATGTGTTTAAGAGATAGTAGAAACAATAAGGAAGTTGGAAGGACAGACTGACAGACTGACAGATGTCCTTTGATGGTCTAGTGTCTCGATCAGATGCTGCCGAGTACTTACAAAGTGGCAATCACTTTTCCAGGGACTGAATACATTGCTGTATGTAAGGCAACCAGCAAAATAAGGTGCAAGAGAACTGAATGCGTTGTGTGTGTGTGGACTGATACAGTTAGACAGGCAAGCTTGCTGGGGAAGCTCCAGCTAGTAAAGAGTAAAGACAAAATAAGGGGACGGAGTGTTCTCTACATGGAACACACTGATCTAGGCAGAGAATCTAATTTCTACCATGTATTTTCAGATGACTTCACTGAAGCAAAACCCCTAGTGGACATTTGGGAAACTTCCTAGGCCTTATAAATTCTCCACTGCATATAGGTGAGTTGAAAGGAAGCAAAGCATTCTAGAGAGTGATTTTGTGCCCTTGAAGCCCATCAATGTTACCTTCACAGGAACCTCTTTAGAATGAAGTAGCTAAGATTGGGCCATGTACCTGCAGCTTTGAACATGTACAGACAAAATTTCACCAAAATGGAACCAGACAAAGACACCCACAGCCTTTCATAGGAAGAAAAGTCTGGGATGTGTACCACGGAAAACAGTAACTGAGCTACAGTGGTTTCTGCAATCTCCTTAATTTGGTGGACTTGGGACATTTGATAAGATGAAAACATTCCTTTTTGTCTTTGAGTAGTCCTGTGTTCTTAGCTTTGAAAATAGCCACCAGACGTCTCCACGCCAGCAGCTGACAAGCAATTCTACCTTCCTCCCAGATGCCATTCATCTGTGATCACCTTTTATGACAACATCTATGGATGGGGTGGAGCTTTCTAATACGCCTCCCATTGTTCAGAGCTGCATCTGACACCCCGTACATGCAGAGCTGGGACAGATCTCTCCATCTGTCTATTCACGAAATCATTAATGATAACCTGCTGCCCTTGATTTTTTTGGCAGAGTGATACTGTTTCACATGTGGCTGGCATAAATGTAGCCAGCAAACCTACTCACCCAACTGACAGACAAGTGAGCTCAATTATTCTCTGGCTGGAAGCAAAGTACATCCCAGGGATTCCACTTTAGCCCATGATTGGCTGATCCACAAAAGGTGGTTTGCTAAAGACAAAAAGGAGATGCTAAATTCCTGTTTAATCTTGAAAGAGGAATCCTTCAAAAACCCTTCACCACTATTACAGGATTTCAAAAATAACATGTTACTTTCTTAGATTCAACTCAAATGAAAGTTACACAAGTAAAGGTTCCTTAATATCTATAGTACATAAATAAATGGAAAAGGAATGGTCTTCTGTACAAAATGGGCCACTGCAAGTTGGCAGGATCAGCCTTAAGTTTTTATCTCACTCACCACACATGAATTCTCAGATCCCTGCTAATCCATTCACTGCTGAATCTCAGCAAAGTAGTGTAGCTAAATGCTCTATGAGGTAACAATATAAATTCTCTCTGATGTGATTTTTCTTTCATCTGCAGTGCAAGTAGCTCATCAGCATTCTGCGTAAGCACAGGAATGATAATATGCAATAAAGTTGGAGGGTTTCACTGAATGAAGCAAATGTAAGATAAATCATTTCTCATTTTTCCAGTTAAAAAATAAGAAAAATGCCCTTCATTTGTTTAGTTCATCTCTCTGGTCAGGTGCATTCACAAAGAGAAAATGTCCAGTAATTTGAATAATGACTCTTAGAAAATTATTAGCTATTGATAGGGAATTTTAGACTACAATTAGGATGACGTGAATTCTAGGGAATATCGTAGGACCCAGGTTCAATTCGCAAGAAAGGCTGGGATTTGGAGTGTGTAGTATCGAGTGCAAGCAGAGATCATTGAAAAGTAGAAAGTTTTGCTGGATTGCCCTGGACCAGAGCTGGTCCCACACGGACAGACCAGCAGGGCAAAGAGAAAAGGTCAGTCAGAAAACTTCTCCTTGAGGTCAAGAGCTGACACCTTGGAGGGGGAGCCGGGGGCTTGGGTCTGGCAGGTTGGAGTGACCCCTCCCTCAGCACACTCCCAGCAGTCTTCTTCCAAAACCGCAAATGCTGAGGGCGCCTGGCACAAGCTACACAGCGAAGGGTGCATTTGAAGCAGAAAGACAATCATTTGACAGCTAACACTTTCAGGAACTTTGTTCATTTGTTTGACTGAGTGCGTATTCGCTCATTTGTGAGTTCAAAACTGCTACAAAGCCTCTCCATGTATAATACTTGTACTGGAAACATGAGAACTAATTAGTACAAAGAACCTAGGGTTTTCTCAGAGAAGAAAGCAGAGCACCCAAAACATTATTTCTCACACTTGGAATCCAGGATGACTCATCCCAATAGATCCGCAAGGCTCGGATCCACGTCTGGGGGAGTTTAGGGGAAGTGTAGACATTTGGAGGTTAAAATTGCATTGCTGAAAGTGGAAGTTGACGTTTTCACCAAGGATCAGTGTAGCATCTGTTTAAGGGCACACCAGTTTTCTTTACAGGGTGCCTTCCCTGGCAACTCCCTTAGTCTCAGCCTGACTGTCAAAGCGCATTCGTTAGGAGGCCTGAGACTCCAGCAGGGTGAGTGGGAGCCACAGAGAGAGCAACCTGTGCCGCAAATGCTCTGCCATCTACGGAGTGTGTCCTGAATTCAGTGCAGCATGCAGGAGGGAGCTGGAGAGAGAGCGGAAGGTCTCAGTGGTGCCCTCCGTGCCTGCCCCCTCCCAGCAGCACACTCACACACTCATACACACTCACACGCTCGTGCACACTCACACACTCATACACACTCACACACACACACACTCGCGGATACTCACACACCCACACACTCATACACACTCACACACACTCATACACACTCGCGGACACACACACTCACACACTCATACACACTCACTCACACACTCACACACACTCACACACTCACGCACACTCACACACTCGCTCACACACACTCATACACACTCACACACTCGTGCACACTCACACACTCATACACACTCACACACACAAACATTGTGGGATTCAAGGGAGGGGAGCTTCCAAGGAATACTCCGAAGTTGAATACTTCCAAAGAAAACAAAATTGTTGTGTTAACACAATTTCTAAAAGAAACAAATTTGCAGGAATCAGCTTTGAGGATTTTGAAAGAAGATACAGAATGTCTTGCTTTCGCCCTTTCTGGGTCAGGCTGAGTTTCTTCCCCAAACAGCCCTGTCATCCGGGTGTTGAGTGCAATCTCAGATACGCCCTTTCCTGCATCTAAAGTACACAGATTGTCTTATGCTTTTGGAGAAATCATTATGTAGTATGCACACGGTTCTTTGTTTATTTTCTGTTTTACTTTTGAAGTTACTTTTTCCCCATGAAGGCCACAGCAAGCCTATTTCACCTGTTTTACTAAACCTTTATCAGTCTTATAGGTAAAAACTTGAATTCACTGCTTGAATTTTTATTTCCTTCACAATAAAATTTAACATTAGAAATGCTTTTGCTGTCAGGTATAGGAGTACATGCCTGTGATCCCAGCTCTCAAGAGGCTGAGTCGGGCAGATCTCTGTGAGTTCAAGTTCAAGGCCAACCTGGATTACAAAGTGATATCAAGGCCAGCTTGAACTGTATAGCAAAACCCTGCCTCAAAAAAAAAAAAAAAAAAGGAAAAGAAGAAAAAAAATGCATTTTCTTTTCTCATTGTTACCTGTTCTTTAAAATTATTGTCCATTTTTCTATTGAGGTACTCACTGAGTAGAGGAAGTTATTTTTTTGTCAATGTTAACATCTTCAAATGCATTTTTCAAATTTAGTTTTGAAAATTTTTGGTGATTTTTTTTGACATGCAATAATTTTTACCTTTTAAATATATTTAAGTTTATCATTCTTTTAGCATTCATCTCTACCATGCCTTTGTCATTACAAGATTGTAGCATACTTCCATGGTTTATTTTCAAAATCAGTATATATTTAAATATTAAATCCACTTATGTGTTTGGAAGCTATTTTGGTGAAATCCATGAAGTGATGTTCCAGATGTATTATTTCCCACATGAATTTACAAGTCTTTTCATTCAAGTTCATAAAAATATTCTCTTCTGAGTCTTGTTTACTGATATATGTCTCACTTTTGACAGTCCTGGAAAAATGTGTTTTTTCAAGCTGCTTCTATTTCTAAAAATATCCTAGATTCATTTTTAAATTCTTGGAGGGACCTGAACTATATATGCTGAAATTATTTTTCCTGTTTTCTATAAATGTCATTTCCTATCTTGCAGTTTAACAATGGATTATTTTCATTTCACTGGGCTTTTGCCCGTGTGCCTGGCCATAGCCTGCTGAGAGCACAGTTTCTCCCTGGGGTTGCTTCTTCTTTTTTCAGTCCGGTTTATGTGAATTTTTTATTTTTAAATATTTTTCTTTCCCTTCCAGATTTTGATAGTCACATTTCACTTCCTTCTACTATGTTCCCACCTTCTCTCTCAGTTCTTGTATCATTAGTTTGTATTCTCATTTTATGAATTCAGTTGCTTCATTACTATATTGTTATAGCAACTATTTAAGTATGATTTCCATCTATTACCATATGTTTCTGTTGAACACTGCACACTTGTCAGTTTCCCAAAGTCTTCTCTGCTTTACAGAGGTATTTTATGGATATTGTATTTGTTCTTCTTAATAATTTACCACTGAGTGATGTAAATTTTTGTGGAATTAGCTATTTTCAGGAGGATTTGTAAGACTGGTCCGGGACCAGTTCCCAAACCAACCATGAATTTTTGTCAGATCATGATTGTAAGTGTGAGTTTTTAATATTTACTCCTCAGGCATAAAGTTGATGACAGGGAGAAGTTTGTCATTTTCCCTTCTCTCACCGACAATGACCACCTCACCCTTTTCTAAAGTGGTTTCTGGAGGAATCGATTGGAAATAAATAAGATAGATATGATTGTAGTATATCCTGAGAGTGCATAAATCAGACTATAACTGACTTACAGTTTTGAAACAGATTTTACATCAAAAGTAACAAGAATAATTATAGAGTAACCAGTATAGTCACAAATCACATCACTTTGTGAACTATAAAATGAGGGAATTATGCCAGACTATTTAAGGATTTCTTCTGGACTATTCTATAGAGTCCTAATTCTTTCTTATGATAGAAATCACAAAGTCAGTCACCCAAAAAATTTCTTATTAAAAAACTACCCTGTTAGTTTCCATTCTTCAGAAATACCTTTTCAGTAACAGCCAACAAATCCATAGATCGATGAAACTCAGTGAGTGAGGTTAAGAGAAACTCCATTAGGAAAGTCTTTTTCCATCCATAGAAAACCACTGGTGTAAATAATGAAAGGTGAAACTTTTATATGGTTAATTTGTAAACAAATATTTTTCACAATAGACAGAGTCCATTTCAAATAAATACTGATATTGGAATTATTTTACTTCTGTGTGATACTAAATTAAACTGTTGTCTGTATCATCTTCAATCACTATTATCATCCTGTCATCACTGGCTTTACCACCCTTAATAACTACCTCACTAATTAATAATGAAAAGAGCCTACAAAATGATAGTAAATCTTTGTATGCTGCACACATAGTGTAGTTATATGTGTATTTTACTGGACTTTCATAAGAGAATGTTGGCACCTGCCAGTGAAAATACAGGAACTATATGAATCCGAACTTTCTGGAAGGGTTGGATGAGGAAAGAGGGAAAAGACCACCATTGGGGTAGTTTCTACAAAGCAGGAGAGGAACATGAAACCATCTCAAATTCTTGCAGTCTTCATCAGAACACACTGAACTGTCTGTTGCCAGGGCTGAAAGGCAAGAAAACACAATTTACAATATGTAATGCATAAGGCTCCCACAGAATGAAGCCTGGTATTTTAAGCCACGTTCCCTTCAGTGTAATTATTCCAGCACCATCCTATTCACACCATTAAAGTCAAAAGAAGTAAGGTGCAAATGTAAAAGAGTAACATGAGATGGTTCCTCAGAGATTATGAAAGAGTTCTGTATCTTAATTACAGTAGTAACTATGTGAATCTATGGAATCTATTCAAGAGATAAAATTTCTTGCAAGAATAATCACAATCACACACACACAAACATGGGAATGGTGACTGCTACATATGACCTGCTGTCAAGGGAACAGAAATGTGTCGATATCACTTTTCCTTTTCATATTATAAGTCATCACAGTAAGTTATGATCTTTATTGAAAACTAGATGCATGGCAGAGGATCCTGAGTACGTTTTTCGGAATATTTTTCTGGATCTATAATTTTCATATAATAAGGGTTTAATTAAGGGAATTTTTAACTTATTTCATTATTAGCATCGGCAATGAGGGGTTTTCATACATGGCTTCCCAGATAGAAGGGCCGTGGGAGAGCAGGTGTCCTCAGCAGGGCCCGTGTTTGTTTGGATGTGAGGATCCTCACAGCCCCACCCTGACTCTAGTTCACACCTCCAAACACACCCCCCACCCAATGAGCACATGGACCAGGCAAAGTTGCATAGGTCCTATCCTACTTCAGTTGTGACCTGAAACGTTTTGGGAGCCCACAGTGGATTGGAGTCATTTGAAGAACCACGTAGCAGGAGGTCATAAATCCAGACTGAAGAGAGCCCTGCCGGAGACGCGTGGAGTTTTCTTAATCTCATCACAGTTTTGTCAAGGATGGTAAACCTGCTCTTGGCCCTAACCTGATTGTGTTTAACAAATATTTATTTATCAACTTCTGCAAGATAGGCCTGAACTTTGCTGTAAAAAATGATTCTGCTGTCCAGTGCCTACAGGAGAAGTCTCAAATCACTGAGCCTTTTACATGATCTCCTTCATGCACTTTGCTTTTTCTCAGTTTGTCTGCCAGGTGTGTTTCCATCATTTTCCTCACCATCATTCTCCTTCTGCTTGTCTCGCTCGTGTATACGCAATAGTTCAGCTGGAGTAAAACAGCCCAAGAAGGCTTTGTTCACATCCGGGGCAGTTGAGTGGAATTTTCAGCTGGGTATCTGGGGTTCTCCTCCACGTGGTCATCAAAGCAGATTAGCCCAGATTCTTACCACATGGGCAGTTGCTTTCCAAGAAAATCAGAGTGAACATGGCAAGGTCTCAAGCAGAGCTCAGCGGTTGCATGGAGTCACTTTTAATGCATTGGTGGAAAGAATTGGGCCACTGCAAAATCAAAAATAGGAAACAGACCCAATTTTTTGATAGTTGTAGCTTAAAAAAAGTCATGAACACTTTAAAGGGTCAAAGAAGTTGGTTAGTTAGGGGAAATATCAAAGGAAGCACTTTTCAGGTGGGTCATAAAAGGTTTTTGTGAGTTTTCTATGCCAAAATATGAGCTAATATGTGCCTGCATTTTTGTAGCTGTGTGTGTGTGTGTGTGTGTGTGTGTGTAAGAGGTATTCCAAGAGGCAAGAGATATTCTGAGCAGGCAAAAGGAACATTCTAAACTTAAAAACTAACATGAACAAAGGATGGAGCAAAGGTAGAGAAAAAGTCTAGCTGAAATACTGGAATAATCTAGGAGACACCACCCAAATATGTGTATCTGAAACCAGGTCACAGAACAGTCATCAGCAAATGAAACCTATGATTTTAGGCTACTGCTTTTGGAAAGTTTGTTATGTTCCCAGTACAATTTCACACCAACTTTGACCTCAGATAAACAGTCATTCAGAACTCACATGATCATGGGTTTGCGCCTTTCTTTCTGCCACTAGATTCTGAGCTTCCTGGAATCAGAAATGTGCCCAGGACCTCATGCCAAGCATGAATACATAGTGGACACTCAATAATTAAATGTTAAAACAAGGCAGTGCTGAAGGACTGTTCTTCATCAGGCTGATATTGTTGAGTGTGTTCATCAAAGTATGCGTAGAGGGAATTGTCACCTCCTACACTGGGAAGAGCAGCACATCTCACGCCCCGGTGACATGGCTCCCATGAGGTTTAATTTAACAACAGTAATATGTTGTACTTTTCTAGAGTGGCTAAAATTAAATAGCCTCAGACGAGTAGTATTTTACTAGCCCTGTCCCTAATGGGCTAGGAAATTTTCACTTGGAAATAACAGAATGTAATTCCAAGCAAAATTCTGTAAGACTTGGCTTTATATCAAGATGCATTATAAAAATAAAAACATTTGTTTTATGCAATCCCTCTCTGAGTTTCATCAACATTATCCAGAGCAGCTCAGATTATTCATTATAGACTGAAGTTACTTATATAATACTCGTAATATTGCTAGAAAAAACCAGGATGATTAATCATCTTTAGATCATAATTTCTCACTGTCTTCATATATTTTAGCTGGATCAGTCTAAATGTTGAATCCAATCCATAAATAACCTATTTTTAAGCATGAATGTAAAGTTGCTTTTTCAAATTAAAGAATATTTAGTACTATTTTTCAGCATATGCATTACAATAGTACTTTTCATCTTTAAAATTATCATTAGTACTAATTTGAAAGAGAAAATAATGTTAAGTAGAGTTCTACAGTAAGAGCTTTTCAATCCTTGTTTGGTTTTGTTACACTGGTGACTTTCCCTTTGTCTCTTCGCATTTTAAATAGTTACCAGTACTTTATTAGCAATTCCTAGCATATGCTGACATCAATTTCAGAAGTCACAGACTTTACAAAGTTTTAATTATAGCCACAATCAGCAATTAGTCTCATTTTAAAAGAAAACATTTCAGAATACCTTATTAAAATACTTTCAGTTTACGATCCATTTTAATTTCTGGGGAATAGCAGAACTGTCTTGTTGAAGAAAGGCATATGACTCCACCAAATTGTTAGAGTTTTGGCAAAATAAAAACCTAACACCTCATTAGTAATCTCCTATTTATTTGCAGGAAATTTAACTCATGTGACAGTAGTTTATTCACTCTTTTTACAATAGTCTTTTGAAGTTAAGGCAGAATGTTTTCCTTTTACTGGTTGGAAAAGAAGAAAGGGGTGAAACTTGAGTGAAAGCACAATCCCTCATGATGGTAAGGTTTGAAAAACAGACTTCTTTGGGGCCAGTTACAGCCCAAGTGTCAGGGGTGGAGCAGAGAGATGGACAGACTTCAATTGTGAGTTACATCCTTGCTGGGTAATGATTAACCTTTCTGTTTGCTAATGTCAATAATAATAACAAACTAGCTTGCCTTCTCCCTACTACACTTCAGATGTCCTAGATAGATACCTGGTGACTAAGTTGCAGATACAAATCCAATTCTTGTACGTTGAATACTTGTTGATTTTGTGACATTGATGTAGACAGGCGAGCTAGGAAATGAATCAGTCTTGTGTTCTGCATTGAACAGGGTTCTGGGTAAACTCCACCTGAACTGGCTGGTCTTCAGACTTCACACCAGAGTCATGAATCATTCTCAAAGCTAACTCAGGAAGCATTTTGGCTCTGAGGCCCATGAACCCCCAGGGCTTGAGGTGGGACTGACGTAATTTAGAACTGCTGGTTTGGAGCAGGAAGTCATGGTTCTGTGCCAAGTAGCTGGCATAGATCACATAAGCACTTGAGTTTCATGTTTCATGTTCATCATTTATAATGCTGTGATAATTACTCAACATTTATGGAAAACCTTCATTCCACCAATATAAAAATGTGGCTTTATTTAAAAACTTTACATTAACTTTAGACATTGAGATTTAAAATGCAAGAGAGCTGATCTTTGCTGAACCATGAATAAAAAAGAGAAAGAGGGATTCAGCTGATATTATTTCATTTCATGTTCTTATGGCCAAACTCTAGTAGAAAGGTTAGAAATTTGAGATCGGAAATTCTACTGGTGATGTCACTGATGTTGGAAAATCTTTAAAGCTCTCTTGTTCAGCCTTGGTTTCCCCCTGTTGCTGCCTAACAGGCTCGGTAGGGTTAATACCCAGATCCAGTGAAGTGTCTGGAAAGCTTTTAGGATCATTCCACACCCTCGATTTCCTCTTGGAACTGTTTGCACAAGGTTCAAAGAGGGGGAGCGAGACCTAGCATGATTAAAACGCAGGAACTTCTAAATGTTTTTATCTCTGTAGCAAAACTTTATAAAATCAGAAGTTCTGCATTTTAATATTTCTAAGCATTGAGAACACCTATTTACTTGCTTTAAAACCCAAATTCACTCACCCTTCAACACCAAAGTATCCACAAAGTAGAAGAGCTCCTCCCAGGAGGAAGCCAGTGGCCTAGTTGAGCATCAAACCCAGGACACTTTGGTGCATTTTCTTTGTACTCCTCATAGTCTTGCCATTAATCTCCAAAGGTGTGGTTTAAAAAATAAAACTACAGGGCTGGGGATTTAGCTCAGTGGCTTAAGTGCCTGCCTTGCAAGCACAAGGTCCTGAGTTTGATCTCCGGTAAAAAAAAAACAAAAAAAAAAAACTCAGTTTCCAAAAAATAAAACTACATTAATGGAGCAAATAAATTCTACCAGTCATGGGAAGAACAAGTTGTTTTGTTTTTTTTTTCAGATTACTTTGATTAAAAAAAATTTTTACAGGGAAATTTACATATTTGTACCATATGTGAATGCAAATGGAATAAGTTTTGACTATACCAGAACTCCTAAGGGGCTCCCAAAACCAGAGGATGTGGCTGGTCACCCTAATTTTCAAGATCTGAATGCCTTTCCTCCTGGCAGTGCTCCAGAATAGAACATAGCAACATATTTCCCCCATGATTTCTTCCATTCCATTAGTAATCATTTGTGGTCATCCCAGCAGCTAGTTTGGTTCACCCTGTGGTGGCCAGATTGTCCATTTTGGTGAGTGAGGAGAGATGGAGAGATTACCGGTATGAGAGAGAGAACATTAGAGAGGAGTGACAAACTGTCTATGGGAACATGTGGCCGCTGAGTCCAGCTCCACCGTTTGTGATCATTATTTTCTATTTTACACTGTAATTAGGAATTTGGACGAGATGGTTTCCAAGATATTTTCTATGTCTGACATGCAATGATTTCACCAAATTCTTGAATTAGACCACCATGAGAAATTGCAATCATCTGAGCTGTAGAAAAAACAATACATGAAAAAAGGTTGTACTTATGAAGGTTTGGCACAAGCTGAAAATAAACAAAAGTCAGGGTTCTCCAAAGAAGCAGATCCAGTAGGCTTAATACCCACTCTATTCCTTCACTGCTCCATCAAGTCTTACTCCATTTGACAATGCAATAGGCTGGAAATTTAGGTCGAATCTGGTACCACAGTCTTAATTCAATTTTCTCTCTTCCTGGAAGCTCGTTTTTACTCCTAAAACTGTTTAGATAAAATGTACTTACGTTATCAAGGGTAATATCCTTTACTTCAAATCAGTTGATCCTAACTGTATCTAGAAAATACGATAAGCATTAGGTTAAAAACCTGGTGTAAAACCTGGTTTAAAAACCGACTTATCACAAAAGAAGGTTTTGTGAACCTTAGCATAAGGATAGAAGCACTGGACTGAGGAATATTTCCTCTCAACACAACTGTGTTAGAGATTCAGTATAATGTAGTCAACTTTCTAAAATTTGGCAGAGAGAAACGAAAACAGATTTTATGTTTCTGAATGTCAATGTAAATGTTTCTGTTATGAATCTCATTTTTTTATTTTAAAAATAATAAAACCAAACAAAATAAAACAGAATAAAGTCAATCAAAACAAAATAGTAAAAGTGATACAGAACTTCAAGACAAGATAAGAGAAAATCAACAATGGCTACCATAATGTCTCTTGAGATCTTCAAAATACCTACCCATACCATGAGACATAACAAATTCCAACAAAGCAAAACAGAATAAAAGCAATCAAAACAAAACAGTGAAAGTGATATAGGACTTCAAAACAAGCTAATAGAAAATCAACAATGGCTATCATAATATATTTTGTTATCTTGGAGATAGCTGCCCATGTCATTAGATATAATTAAATCAAACAAAACAAAACATATAAAACCAAACCAAACAAAACAATGAAAATGATACAGGACTTTAACACAAGATAATAGAGAATTAACAACCTTCAGAAGGAAATCCCTCATAGTTGCTATATTGCATATGGTTATCCTCTAAATAGATACTCAGACTTGGCTTTAGGCCTGCAAAGTCAGTCAAACAATACAAGCATTAAGTTCTTTTTTTATTTTTTATTTTTTACTTCAGTAGCTATAATCTCAGCCTGTGTTTCTCTGAATCAGTCAGTTGCTTAGTGGGAGGAGGGATGGCGCTTGGCACTTCTCTCCCACCCCACATGCCGGCTGGCTCACGGGAAGGGATTGGCCTGGCCCACGACTGCTGCTGACTCACAGGAAAAAGCTGACTTCTTGGTTCTTCCCCAGGCCACATGGATGCTGACTTCTGGCTCACAGGAATGGGTTGGCTTCTTTTTGGTTCTTTTCCCAGGCCACAATCTCATATATTGTATTTCACTTAGAGAGAATAAAATCATTTGTTTAAGAAGATCACTTTGTATCCATTAGTATTATACACAGGAATATTTAAAAGACTTAGTCCAGAAACCTAAATGTATCTACATTTTTAATATAGAAATGTATGGAATTCAGATTTTTTTCCCAAATAAATGGCCATAAATCCAAAGAATCTTATAATTGCATAGACCTTTAATTAATATTTTATCTAGTATTCCACTCAGTGGCATAATGCCACAGCTTAATTTTAAAAATTTTAGCAGAATATTTCTAATAAAAGACAATTATCATTTAAAAAATCAGTTTATTCTAAGTTTTGCATAGCACATTATTAGAAAAATTTTTTACAAAATGGTCTGAATTTATTAACCCTGTTATTTCCAGCCATTGTCTCTTCATTAAACATCATGCAATAAACTATCAACACTATACAGCTAATCTGAGCTCCACCTATCACCTCTGAATTATCTGAAGCCAGTTTCATGTTTTCTTAACTACATCTCAAGTCGAATTGCAAACTACTGCTAAACTAAAATATACTACACTGTATTTTTAGAATGATGAAACTAAATAAAATCTACTAAAATATACTTTAACTAAAAGATAACTAAAATATACTTTTAGAATAAAGAAATCTCAGTTACTCTTCAAAACACAGTCATGTTCACAGAGAATTCATTTCTTATGCAAACTAGGCACTCATCATTGGAAGGAAATCATAGGGTGAACTGTATTTGAGTTTAAGCATTAAGGAGAAAGTCAGAGACTATCTGATGGTAGCAGTTGTCTCTCTCTGTCCTCCATCAGTGCACTCACAGGATCAGAGTTCATCCTTCCTTTCTCTGACCAGAATTTTCAAGGAATAACAAGAAGCTGAAAACGGAGATGGCAGTGTTCCACGAAAGGAGGTTAGGATCCCACAGAGATTAGTGGGTCATGGTGTCAGGAGTTCGAAGAGGCACAGATTAATTCCTTAAATAGCTCCACTAATATTTCAAAATTTTGGAAAATATTTCCACAAATGAAAATATTTCTTTAAATGTGCTTGCTCCACCTAATGTAATAAGAAGATTAAAAACCTGCAGATGAATGTTCAGGGCAAGTGTATGCAGAATGGCCAGAAGCCCTTAGACAGGTGACTGGCTCATTGCACGTGTTCCAGGGGATCAATTCACCAATAAAAAATAACCAGTAATGACACATATGACATTTTGTCTCCAAGGAATTATACTGCATTAGAAAAGCCAGTAGCAAATGATCAATTTTGGAAAATTCATTTTATGAAATATTAGGCAATATTAAAGAAATAAAGAATGGATTTGACCACTATAGAAATCAGTATGGAGATTCTTCAAAAAACTAGGATTGGAAGTTCCATTCAATCCAGCTATTCCCCTCCTGGGTATTTTCCCAGAAAAATTGAAAAGGTCATATCACAGTGTGCATTCATGTTAATAGCAGCACAGTTTGTAATAGCTAAATCTTGGAAGCAACCAAAATGCCTATCAACCACAGAGTGGATGAAAAAAAATGTGGTATTTTTATACAATGGAATACCATTCAGCTATAAAAAGGATGATCTTGAGGCCATTATAGGTAAATGGAGGCAACTTGAGAATATCCTCACTGGTGAAATAAACAAGACTCACATTAGTAAATATCACATTGTCTCTCTAGTGTAAAAAATAATCAAAACTGACAGAGTAATGGGATCCAAAAAGTATAATAGATATTGTAAAAGTGAAAGGGAAGGAAAGTGCTCTAAAGGATATAACGGTATTATAGTGTATAAGACTGATGACCATATTACTAAACTTCTGTTAGATCATTGAACAGAAGTGTTTACACTGTCAATGGTTGAGTGTCTAGGCACTTTTTATACTTTGATTTTGTAACTTTAACAACTATTTTTAAGATGACAATATGTAATGTACCAACTAGAGATTTTAAGAAATGAATTCTGTATTATTCTACCTCTTTTGTTTTTTTCTATTTTTTTTACTTTTCTTTCTTTCTTTAAATAAAAAAATTTTTTAAAAAAGAATCAGATGTTGAAGGAGGGGCAGTAGGAGAGTGAGGCTGTAGAAGTGAAACAGATCTGCTCACGGCAGTGTGTACCGGTTTCTAGCATTTCAGGGCTGGGGCAGGAGGACCACAATTTTGAGCTCTGCTGTGGCCATTTAGGGACTTGGCAAGACCTCACTCATCTCAAAATAAAAAGAGCTGGGGTGGCAGGTAGCTCAGCGTAAATGCCCTGGGCTCAGTTCTCAGTGCTGAAAACAAAACAAAAATATTGAGTAACACAAGATCTTTGCAAAGTCTTCTATCTCTGGGCTGTAGCAATCTCAGCTTCCTGAGTGTGATATTATACACACTTTGGCAGATGTTACCACAGAAGAAAACTAGGTAAAGTATCCATGGACTCTCCTTGGATAATTTTTCTGCAAGTGAGACTATAAGTATTCTGGAATAAAAAATAACTTTAAAAATTAGCTGGGTATATTTTGTGGGTGTCTTCCTGCCTCTCTGTTAATCTACATTTCCCTCCATAAGTTCCACATCATAGGTCTATAACAAGTAAACTGACTCCTCCTTCTTCAGTCTTTTTCCGGGTAGTTTTAAGTAGTTAAAACTCTTACATGTTTTCATATCATTTCCAAATAAATTTTCAAGTCTAAAAAAAATCTTGCTGTGAGGTACTTGGGAATTATTTTAAACCTACAGGTCGGTTTAGGAAGAACTGGCATCTTTGCTGGTTTGAGACTCCTACTTCATAAAGATTGTCTTTCTATGTACTATTTAATTGCTATTTGAGTTCATTTAACCTTTTACTTCATGTCTTACTGTAACAATAGAAGTTTACACTTTCAATGATGTTTTAAATTTTGGTTCCCAGTAGTCATTGTCAGTGTAAAGAAATAGGGTTGAATTTTCTGTGTGTCAATCTTATATTCTGAAAATATGAATGCATTGAGCTTGTGGGTGCTTTGGTTTGGTTAATTTATTTGGAGAAAAAAAATTTTTTGGTAGTTTCCTTAAGATTTTCTATGAAGTAATCAAGTCGCCTAAAAGCAAAGACTTTTATTTCTTCTATTTCATAAGTCCCAACTTTCTGCCTTGTGGTGGTGCCGGCAACAGCTTCCTAAGCGCCGCCAAGACTGATGAAAGCCAAGCTGGTGGTGCACGCTCTGACCTGGTGTAATCCCTGCTCTCAGGAGGCCTAAGTAGGAGGATCTCCATGAGTTCAAGGCTAGTCTGAGCTACATAATGAGTTCAGCGTCAGCATGAACTACGCTGTGTTTAAAACACCAAAATCAAAAACAAAAAGCATGCTTTCATTCACTTACCCTTCTGGGCAACAATACGCACAGCTGCTTTTAGAAAGTAGAAAAATTTCCTTCCGTTCCTGATTTTCTGAGTTTTTTTTTTTTTTTTTAACCATGAGTGAATGTTGAATTTTGTCAGATGTCTTTTTTTCTGTAGTGGTTGATAAAACCATGTTTTCTTCTTCTTTAACCTAACATAGTGGATTACACTAATTAATTTTGAATGTTGAATCAACCCTGAGTGTCTGGAATAAAGCCCAGTTAGTCATAGTGTAAAATTCATTTTAAGCATTCAACCTGTTCAGACCTTACTGTGAATTTTTAAATCTAAAGGGATATTGATCTATTATTTTCTTTGAAGGGTATTGGTCTGTTATTTTCTTTATCTGGAAGTTTTTCTCCTGATTTTGATATCAGAATAAGTTTAGTCTCCTAAAGTAATATGAGGAAAGATTATGTAAAAGTGGTCTTCACCTTTTTAAATGTTTGATCAAACTCCCCACTGAGACTATGAGAGCCTGGATACTTCTTTTTCATTAGATTATAATCACAAATTTAATTCTTTTAATGGATATAGAATTATTCAAAGTAGGCATTTTATCTTGGGTAGTTTGTGGTTTGGAAAAACTTGGCCCATTTCTTTCCCATTGTTGGGTTTATTAACCTGTAAGGTGTAAGAGGGCTCAGCAGGGTGCAAAGGGAGTCCACGTTCGTGATGGACCTCAGTGGCCACTGCTCCTGCTTTTCACGCCTTGACTGTCAGTCGCCTCCATCTTGATCCCAGAATTCTCCTGTTACTTAACCTCCCTCTCCCCACCCCCATATGCCTCCTGCGCCTTTATTTCTCTCTGTCTTTCACTACCCTTTTCTATGTGGATAAATCAATCGCAGTGTTGTATGCAGCTCTCCGAAGAGACCCATGCGACAGAGACACTGGCCACCAGCGGCGTGAGTCCTCCTGGGTGTGAATCTCCTGCTCATTCAAGCTTTCAGCGGCCAGCAGCCCCAGGCACACTGTGACTACAACCTCACGGCTCTACGAACCAGAAGGAACCGGAACTGCTGAGTACCGCTAAGTGTGACGGACTGCGTGGAGAAGCAGGTGTTATTTTAAATGGCTAAAACTTTAGGACAGTGGCCAAGCACGTACAGATAAATGAATGAATTTTCATCAATGAAATTCTAAGACCACTGTACCAAAGTAAGTTTTCTTTCCCTTTACTTTTATCAATGCTTGCATTATATAGTTTTTAATAAACTCTTGTTGTATGCCATGCTTTATGTTGGGCATACATATGCTTTATGTTTGGCCATATAAATCATCTTAAGCAGAATATTAACAAGAAAAGGAATTGCCCTTCTCTTTCAAACCAAATTTTAGAAACAGTAGTAGGTGACATTGCTCCTCTGTTCTCATGAGAATATCTAGAAATCACCACATGTGCCTTTCAGGGTTTAACAAAAGAGAGCGGAACCTGATTTGTGCTCCTCGAGCCAGTTACCGTCTGCAGAGGCAGATAGCTTGTGTAGGGAAGGGTCAGAAGTCCAAGAGGCACTCACCTGCCAGGAGGAGTGTCCGGTGGGAGCAGAGCCTGGGCTAAGCGCTGGGCTCCCCTCCACTCCTTCCCAGGGACACTCTGTGCTCCCGCCCCAGCCCGCTTCCCCACTCACCCTGGAGTCCTCCAGACGGATGCAGCTGAGGTGCTGAGGGGTTAGCAGCACTTTCACGGGCTCCGCGAAGCTGGGCCACAGAATCTCACACTCGAGTTCTCGCTGCCGTTGAGTCAGAGGTCCAGCTAGGTGTGACGGCCACACAGTGGGTGGGAGGGTGGACAGGAGTCTGAATCCTACATCCGATACCTTCTTGGCACATTCATGAGGAGACTAGATGGAAGTGGCTGTGATGGTAGAGAAAAAAGAACGTAGAGCAGAGGCCAAAAGACCATAGCAACTGGGAGTCAGAAGCCCTTGAGCCTTTTCTGTTAGTGCTTTTCTTCTGTCTCTGGGAAGCCAGGAACAGTAGAGAGAGAAGTCAGAAGTACAGGCATCATGAAAAACTCATTTTTCACATACACATTCACACACACACACCTTTAGCCCCTGAAAACTGAGTCAAATCTGAATATGCAGAGAGCAGAGAAAGCATACTGCAAATGAGATTCACATTCTAAATGGACTTAGGAATATCTGAAAGTGACCAAAGACCTATGAAATACATCTGAACTTTAATGAAAACCTGGGGAAACAGAGACAGAGCACATTTGCACATAGTTATTAGAGAAAAGTCATTTGATTCTATGACCATTCGGGTTGTCAATAGGCAACTGGACCAAAGGTGAATCAGAAGTAGAAACACTTTCTTACCAGCATCTGGAAACTTTTCATGTGTGTCTTTTACTACAGAAGGAGAAACGAACTTCAGAGATCCTTCCTAGCTGTTCACTTGATCAGAGATTGACTAGAATACAGAGAGGGCAGAAAATCAGAAATAGTAAGAAAAAAAATCTTGGTGAGGAACAAAGGCCAAGAAGCAAAGAAGCAATGAAAAGAGATTGAAACTCAAAATCCAAATCTCTCCTGGGTGTCATGCTGGACAGCTGCTTTCAGAAGAGCAACGATATCTTTATTCTTTAATCCACAAAACTTCCACCCAGGGAAGAGAATTCTCTCTTGACACCAACATTTCATGTGTGCCTTGATTTTACACGTGGACACCCCAAAAGTTAAATGCAGTATAAGGTGGAAGGAGGAAGTGTAGAAAGGATAACTTTGAAAATATCATTACCAGTTCGTAACAGTGAGGAGACGTCAGACCTCTGGAAATCGGAAAGTTGTAGTTTTGAGTTTAGGAATATAAAAGTGTTATTGGGATTGTTTAATCAACCTCTACTGTCCTGAAAGAAAAAAAGTTCCTCTTATAAATTACTAATTACTAGCAAGAAGTAACCTAGTACTAACTGAGTCTGGCTATGTTTTCACTATGTTGCCAACAAGGTCTTTTTATCATAAGACACTGAAATGTATGGGGTTGAGAAGTGGAATTTGGAAAAACCAGCAGACATTCCCTCGACTTTTCAAAAGTCTCTGCAGAGGGCTCTCACACAAGCCAGCTCACTCTCTGCCTCCATGGTCCAAGCAAAGAGCCACCTTGTTTTGTGTGAACAATTGAACATCCTAGGATGCTTCAGAAGATGTTCACTTGGTGGCATATTGGAACAGCAGAGATTCGTTCTGCCGAAGACATCCAGAGAGTGAAGCAGGTTGGTGACCACTTTCACTAACTTTCAAGCTGCAAAAAGTAATTTTAAGCCCTCAGTGATTGATCTGTAAACGCAGGCAGTAATGTCTTCCCTATTTATTATAAAGGACTTATGAAGATTAATTGATATATGTATTAAGGGTATCACCGCATACTGTGTGATACACTGATATCCTACTTCCGGTTCCCTTCTGCCCAACCCATACTTTTCATAAAATCCTGCTTTTATCATATGGTCAAAGAGCACGTTCCTGGGGCAGGACAGTTATCACTCTGCATTCTGAGCACCGCGCAGTACAGCGCTGCTCTGGTGTTTCCATCTCCACCTTCATTTCTCAACGCTCCACTGGGAGAGAGCTGGGGAAGCACTGGACCATCCCTCTAGGTACTTGGCCTCCCTGGCTTTGTTTATCCCCAGGATAAATAAACTGAATGCGCTGCACTGGCGCATTCAAATTTTCTGCACAGTCTTGAATGTCTCCCCTGAAAACTCAGGAAGTAACTTCTGTGCCTCACTGACTTGGGTGGTAACTCCATTCCCCTATTGTTTTGCTTTGCTTTCTTATATTGCCTCCTTGAGGAAAGAGGCAGTGTGATAGGGCTGGCAACATTTTGCTTTGGGTTTAAAAAAAATACTTTTTCGTAAGTAAGAAACAGTGTTTTATACATAAAAGATATTCCATAAGTGCTTTTTGAACTAAAAGTAAATCAACGAGTGATACCTAAGTACCAGATCTGCCTTCTGGCTGCCACCTCCCAGGAAGGTGGGTGTCACAGTGACTTCTCTCTCTGTCTCCCCCAGAGACCCGCGGGAGCAGCATGGGGTCCAGAAGAGCTGTGCTGGGCTGGGGATTTAGCTCAGCGGCATAAGGGCCTGCCTTGCAAGCGCATGGTCATGAGTTCGATCCCCAGTACCAATAAAAGAAAGAGGAAAAAAGAAGAAGAACAGCTGTGCTGTGAGGGGCTCTGGGAGGACCCCCTTGTCCAAAATGAAGAATACAGAGGCTTATTCTCCAGCCCTGGGTGATCAACCCTTCAGAACTTGAATTCTATAAACAAGAAGTCATTCTCAGGATTTGGAAATTCCTCAGATAGCAGCAGGTCATGGGAAGCCACGCAAAGGCTGCTCGGTGCAGAAATCTGATTCTGGGTGTTTTCCTGAGAAACGAGTCTTGGACATTCAAAAAGATCCTCCCGTCTGATTCCTTTCAAACTGCCACAAGGAAGCCCAAGTCCGCGACTTGGCCTCTGTCACACTGCAGTCCGCCTGGCGCTGCTGGGGATTTCTGAGGATTTCGAATCAACGCACACTGAAGGGGAAATGTGGGATTGACTCAGCCCCGAAAGGTAAGGCGAGGAAGGGTTGCAGAGGGAGAGAGGAGTTTCTACCACCTTTCAACACTGCCTTAACAAGAAATCAGCCAAGGGCGCTCCTGCCCTGGGGCCTTCCAGACAGAACCCTGCTTTCTGCGGCTCTTTCAAATCCCCCCTCAGCACCTCTGAAAACTGACCAGAACCGTTACCAAGACTGGCACAGAGCCGGGGTCACCTCTTCCCCACGAGGAAGGGTCTTAGGGCTGCTGCAAAAGCTGCCTGTGCTTTGAGCTGGCCCTCACTGCAGACTCCTCGCTGCTGCCCCTCTTCTGCCTGGGCTCTGCAGGCCAGGGACCGCCTAACCGCAGGGACTGCTCCACCCGGAGAACAGAAGATCACATCCGGGCATGCGGGCCTTTAGTGCCGATTGTAAAAAGTGAAGGTGGAACTTAATTCAGAGAACATTTCAGCTCACAAACACAGGTTTAAAAAGGGAGTCAAGAACCATGACTGCTTGGTACTGTGCAAGTCTTCACACCCAGCACATTAAAAAAGTCAAGCATATTAGAAATATCCACAACAACAACACGAAAATGACAACTATAAACAGTCCACATAGTAAAATTTATTGTAAGTCAAACACTGATAAAAGAATTTCAACGTTTTTTGAGTACCAGGAAAAAATGATAAAAATAATTGTAAGTAGATAAAATATATGTAAAATTAACTATGGCAAAGACCACTGAGGAAAAGCCAGGGTGGTACCGCATACCTGTGACCCCAGTACTCAGGAGGTTTTGAGACCAGCCCAGGATACAAAGTGAGTCCAAGACCATTTAAAACTATACAACAAGACCTTGCCTCAAAAAGCAAACAAATAAAGATGAATGAAGAATCATATTTGTTGAAAAACACATTTTCGTCACAAATGTAGACTTGAAGTTTCACACAGAAAATTTGGACATTTTGAAATTATAGCCGCACAGGAGAACTCACAATTGCATATGTGTAAAGTCAGATTTAAACAAAATCTAGATCTTCCTAAAATTTAGACTAAAAAGAATTTACCCATATGGGAACAATCTCAGAAAAGTAAATTATAGTTTGAGGTGATTTAACTTTCAAAGCAAATTGATTAAATTATCTTACTGCCAGAAAAGGTTTTTTCACAAAAAATCAGGATCAGTATACGTACGTATAGTGTGAAAACATATTCAGTGTACAAAGAGGTAGATGTGATGTCAGAGGTGTTTGAGTCAAATGTACTTCTGTGTAAAGTGAGTATGAGCTAATTCCTTAAGCAAAATCAGAGGCCAAACATCTCTCCACACTGTATTCTGCCTCACCTGGAACTTCTTTGAAGTCCCCTGAAATGTTTGGTACCACAGTCCCTGTCAGTCATTATACTGACATGGATCTCCCCCTCAGAGCACATCTTTACATGCCAAACTTGCATTCTAGCACATTTACATTATCACACACACGCACAAACACACATGCACGATACACATGCACACTGACATAGATGGTGTTTGAAGTGGCCAAAGTTCTGAGAAGCAGCGGCTGTCTCTTAGGCCTGGAAGCTGGGTTTTATCCAGTCTTGCAGAGCTGTGACGCCAGCTGGTTCCAGTGTGAATTACAATGAGACAGCTACTCACCCATCCCTCTTGACACAAGAGGGGACAATAGACTGGGAAAGACCAGGTGACTCACCTGGGCTTCAGACAAGCAGAGAGGGTGTGGGGTACAAGGGTTCAGAGCTCCCTGTTCGGATTTTTTTTATAAAGCAAATTATCATGCAATTTTTCAGCTCTGAATGCAATTTAATGAGGAGCTATTTTCCTTTGTGGACTTCCTATCTCACTTCCCGAGGCTCCCTGAGTCTTCCGTTCCTAAGCTGCCAGGATCTCCTTCTGTGGCTAAGAATTCTGCCAGACTGTTCTCTCCAGCAGCAACCTGTGTCAGCTATTCCTCACCACCCTCCTGTTTCTCCCATGTACTTCACATATAATTCCCAAAGATCTCTAAAAACATCGTGCTTTCTGATTCATGGTCACCAGTAGATTCAGATGTATTACAAACCTGTACTGTGATACTTCTCCAAAAGTATTTGCATTTCAGTAAAATGCTCCTAAGAATTTACATCAATTTGATTTTCTTTCAGATTAACTAAATAAAAATTATTGTTTGTGTATTAGCACCAATGATGTGTTAATAACACTTTTAGGAGGCATAAGGCAGGTAATGTTTGTTAAATTGAACACTAAAATATGTAAAAAAATAATTCTAGCAGAAAAACATTTATATGTATATATGTTTATAAATATATTTTACACACACAGTGAGAGAGAATCATACTTCCTGCCTCATTAATCAAGCAAGCGACCAACAAAATATTCAGTTCCAGGTGTATTACAAGATGCTATTTAAATGTTATGGGTAAAGTCATAAAAATTCTAGAAGAATATCTCCATAACTTTAGAATAGCAAATATTTCTTATATAGGATGCAAAATTGTTAAACATATACATAAAAATGAAAACCTGGACCATAGAAAAATTGAGAAATTCTGCCCATCATAAAAACCAACCGAGGTGGGGATGTGGCTTGGTTAGAGTGGATATTTAGTGTGTTTGAAGCAATAGCTTTGGTCTCCAAGATGAAACAGCAAAAAGACAAAAAGAAGTATGACAGAAAGTATTTACAATGAACATATATTAAAAGCATTTGTTCCTACATTATGTATAAAACTCTAGAAAACTAATACATAAAAGGACAAATCGCACAGTAGAAAAATGTACAAAAGTTTTGAGTGGACATTTCATGAAAGGACATGAGGATTGCCAATAATTATGTGCAAATATTCAACTTCATTAATCACATAGTGTATATACTTAAACTTACAATATGACATTGCAGCCCACAAGCCACAATGACTGCAATAGGAAAAAATGTATCAAGTGTTGCAAGAAGGTAGAGCAACTGGAATTCTCATGTGACACTGGTGGAAGAGCAAATTAAATTAACCATTTGGAAAAACTCCATAGTAATATATACTGAGACTAAATAGATACATGCCCTGGCTTACTAAGGGATATGGTTTTTAAGAAATGCAAACAATTACACAAATGTCCACTCATTGGTAGAATGGATAAATTGTGATATATTTTATATCACAGAATTCTATGCAGCAAATGTCACAATTATAGTACTGAACAAAAGATGCCTGGGCCAGTACATATTTATAACTCTACATAGAGATGCAAAATGGGGAAAGACTTAGAAGTCACAATGGAGGTTAACCAGGGAAAGTTAGATCATGTCTGGAAGGGAAAACAAAAGGAGGTCTCCCACAGTGCTGGAAGTATTCTGCTCTCTGACCTGGGGCTAGATGCAGAGATATAATTAATAAAACTTAGCCAGTTGTACCCTTGATATATGTTAATTTTCTTTTTGCATTTTGTATTTCAGTAAAAATGTTCCAAATATGAAAATAAATCTTTAAAGGAAACTTGAAGTCCTTAGGTGCAAAAACTAATTGGAGACTAGAAAGGCACTGACCTGGTGGTGAGGCATAATAAAAGACCTATTTGGTATACTTGAGAGTGTCGAGTCTGAGAGTAGGGACAACTACTCTGAAGATGACAGGATTCAATAGGATACCCATTCTGGTTTGATTGTTAATTGCCTTTGAAGTCCTATAATGTCTCTAATGTTTAGATTTTATTAATAATGTAAAGCAATGCTAAGTTTATATTATATTTGACGATATAGACAATTTTATTGAAAATAACTAGAGACATCATAGTGACTACCGTAGATCACCTAATGATGTGTTTTTGTATGTTCTTTTCATTTCGTGTTTCTCTAGGAATTTGTATCGCTGACTTGTTTTGATTTGTTTCTCCCTCTAATACAGAAAGGCTAGGTATATGTGTAGAGACTTATACATGTGTAGAACTTCTAAGTAGTTTATGAGAATGGATTATAGTTATTGTAAAGGAAAAAAAAGGAAAAGAGAGTATCCTAAAGGATATAACTGTATGTATGTTTGAATGTGTGGAATTAATAACCATGTTGCTAAAGTTTTAGTTGGATGGATGAGCAAAATTGACTGCAGTCTCACTGTTTGGATGTCCACTTTGTGGACTTTAGTTTTGTAATTTGAACAACTTCATCTAAGAGGAAAGTATATAATTATTAACTAATGATTTTTACTGGTTACTATTTTTGGGTTTTTTTGTTTGTTTTGTTTTTGAGATTTTGTATTGTTTCTACTCTTTTTCCGTTTCAAATTTTTTTCTTTAAATAAAACAATTTAAAAAAAAAGCAAGAGGAGAAAAAGAAAGTACTCTAAAAGAGATAACTATATGTAACCTTAAGTGTGTAGGATTGATAACCATGTTACTAAGTTTTTGTTGGATTGGTGAATAGAACTGTTTGCACCCTCACTGTTTGAATGTCCACTTTGTATGCTTTAATTTTGTAACTGGAACAACTATATCCAAAAAGACAATATGTAATGTATCAAATAGTGATTTCTTACTGCTTTTTTTTAATTCTGTATTGTTTCTACCCTTTTTTTTGTTTTGCTTCCCCCCTCTTTAAATAAAATTTTTTAAAAAATGAAAAAAAAGACCTATAGATTTTAATTAACTAGGATCCTAATCCAAGTCAAAGACAGAAAGAAGATGCCAAAATTACTCAAATAGTGTGGTTCCCTAGTACAAGAATTAAACAAATTTAGAATGAGAAATGTTGGTACATATCTTATAATGCAGCATTTTCATTTTACTTCTGACAATCAAAATCAGAAAGACCTTGTCTCAATCCATTTTAGGTGGATTTTAAGAGAATCAAAACTAAATCCCACACTTTCTCATTTTGTGACTCAGAACAGATTCCCAAACCCTACTGAGTATATAATCAACTTCAGAACCTCTATCAAAAATTCAGAAACTTCAGATCATCTGTCAAAACAGACTGGGAACCATGACGGTTTCTTTTTCCAAATAGCTGTGCCAGAGAAGGAAGCATGATAAGTTTTGTTATGATTTATGTTTAGATGTCCCCCAAGAGTCTTATGCACTAGTAGGCAGGGCTTTGGGAAGGTGATTGGATTAAGGAGGTTTAGAGTTGATGGTTTGCTATTGGGAGATGTTGGTCTAGTTGGGAGGTGGGTAACTGGGAGGTGAGCTGGAAGTGTGTATTTCCCTGCTCAGATCCTCTGCCCAGGACCTCCTTTGCTTCTCTGATTCCTAGATTTAATATGCTGAGCAGTTCTTTCCCACCATGCACTGCTGCCAAGCCATCTTGCTTTGGAGTCAGTTGTCTATTGACAATAATTGTGACCCAAAAAATCCCTCCCTCCCTCCCTGTGATTGCTTGTTCAGATCTCACTTGCACTTCATATGGGGCAATCATCTTGGCAGTGATTGGGCAAAGTGAAGACATACCATGTCAGATTTCTAATCAGTGTCTACCCTCCTATCTGAATATTTAATAATTTTAAAATCATACTTACTGCGTATGTCTAGTTTCAATAAATTAGACAACCTTTACTATGGGCCAAAAAGGAACTAAAATGCACAGCAATGCTTTTGTGGGATCATGGTGTTTAAAACACGCACTCAAATGGGCCAAAACTCAAAGTCACCAGAAGACAGCTCATGGCAAGGTCAGAAGACCAGCCCACAGTTCACATGGCCCCTGTAGCTGACGTCCTGGTCTCCAGGCACTGTGACTGGCTACTGCCATCCCAGTTACTGGGCAGAAGGAGTGACAAATGAAGGTTGGTTCTACCCTGCTGAGTATTAGGAAAGGACCAGAAGCAGGGAGGGAAGGACAAGCACAGAGAGAGCACAGGGGAAATCATTGCCTTACAGAAGATGAGCTGGCTAGAACTCACTCCAGAGTATCTGGAGAAAAGGGCTGGTCACCCAGGGCAATCAGGACAAGCCCTTCAGAAATTCACTCCTGGAAGTAAATGGACTGAAAAATTATAAGATATTGTTAAGTCTTTAAGGTGTTTTAAAAAGATAAAAAGGAGGAAATGTGTCAAATAAAAATAGTAATATGGAACAAAATATATGGGCTCTAAAGATAAGTAGTTATGAAAAACAAAGAGTTTTTGAAGTCTAAATGGAACAAAGATAAAAACAGAACAGTGAACTAAAACAATGGATTATTTAATAAGTGGCACTGTGAGAATTGAAAATAATATATATATATATAATACATTTTATGCTTATATGATGTATAATGTAAGTATAAGCTGTTGATTGGCTGATTAGATATTATAAATTAATTGAAAATTAAATGTTAAAAGTCTTTTAAAATATAGGTGAATATATTTAAGATTGTAGGATAGAGAAAAATTTATTATACCAAACATAAAAAGCCCAAATCAAATGTCTGACAAGAAAGAAAGAAAATGTCTGATAAGACTGAATATTTTATTCTTAAAGTTTACATATATGTAAAGGTGTGTAGGCAAAACAAAATTTAATGTCACCAAAGTGAGGTAAGTTCAGCGTGTGTAATTCTCCTATGTGTTACAAATACAAAGAGAAGGGTACCCAATAAAGAAAAATCAAAGTATGGAACGCTAAAACAGCCAGAGAATTTCCAGTGCCAATCATGGTAAACAACAAACTGAAGTGAAAAACTGAGTGTGAAAAGTACATATGAAAATATGTGGAGCTATGGAAATAATCAGAGAAATTCAAAAGCACTTTCAAATCTACCAGATGAGCGAAAATGCCAATATTTGGTCAAAAAGGTGGGAAAAGAGGAACTGTCACCTAAGGATGAGAGTACAAATTAGCAGAACCTCCATGAGAAACAGAGGCAGTGCCCCAAATTGCCGTGCTCTGTAGCTGCTTTATCCATGGTGAAAAGGTGTGCGTGCTTGTGTTTGCACTAGTGAAAATGTGCAAACTCACAGAGTAAAATGTCTAATGCTATATTATTGTGGCCAAAAGGAAAAGCAAACCAAAAGGCAAGTGGTAGCAGAGACAGATGTATAGGCAGACTGTGGCGTGTTTATATAATAAAATATTCTTCAGTTTAAGATTAATAAACTACCTGTGTCTTACCAGGAACATGTCTTAAAGATATACTGAATGAGAAGGTTGGTTAGAAAACTGCACATGCCAGGTTGAAGTAGACCAGATGAGAATGGTGTAGCTTTTTAGGTGTCTATGAATTGCATAAACTAGATTATATATCTATATATATATACATAATCATATATATGATAAATATATGGAAATAGATACATATCAAAAATTCTTCTTGCTGACACATTTTCTGGAAGAGAAGGGGCAGAGCAGGAGGAAAGGAAGGAAAGGGAAAGAAAGGAAGAAAAGGGAAGGAAATTCCATCAGGAAGGGCATCCTAGGAGCTCTAGCTTCATTAAGAGGGACTTGGAGAGGCAGCGTCTGCACCGGCAGAGCCGCAGACATGCTGGGACACGCAAGAGCGCCTATCCAGAGCAAGGAGCGCAGAGAAGGGAGTGGGCTCCCTGGACGCGCTGGCCCTCGCTTGTATTCTTTTGCCCCAGGGGCCCTAATTAAAACCAGTATGGAAATCAAGGGGCAGAGGTTAGCTGTAAACTGAGAAGTAATTCTCTAACAGTTGTAACTTTGGAATAGTTAACAGTTTGGGGCAGGCAGTGGGCCCTTCACTGGAGCTGGTAAAGTCCAGTGTAGCTAAGCTTGGTGTAAGTGTGGCTTCAGGCAGGACCTTCACACACCACGGGTTGAATTGGATCATGGCGATGTGGTCGTAACGATAACACTGTGGACTGTGATAATGAGGAATTTTGCTAAGCATTTTAGGCACTGGTTCTCTTAATCCCTAAAATGACATTAGTGATCAGTCCTAATTTACCATCCTTGTTTTATCAGAGAGAGTATCCCGTGATTGATTAGGTTTTGAATCTGGACATTTCTGCCTCTAAGGTCGAGCACTTCCCTAATTTCCTTCACACCATTAGAACACCAAGTTTTATGAAATCAAATAAATGGATTTCTCTTTGTAAAGTTGAGCACACAAAGATAGATACTTTGAAGGGATTCCGATTTATCCTGATTCCTTGAAGGCAAAGTGCTCCTCCCATGGCATCCCTGGGTTTCAATATTATTAATGTGATTGACTCAACAACATAACACAAATTTGTTTTAAAAAAAAAAAACTGACACAATGATGGAAAGGCACACATAAAAGAAAGACCAAGGGCAACGTCTACTTCTTGAGACTTCCAATGTCTGTAGGTGGCTGTGTTCCACTACCCAGTGAAGCACTGACTTTACCCAGGGTGAATTTTCAAAGTATCCCCCACTCTGGTCCTTATCACTTGTAAAATCTATCATGCATTCTGCTAGCCTCAACCAACCCCTTCCCACACAGTTAAGTGCTTGGCATTCACTTTGTCTATCTCTGAAGGACAGAGGTAGATGAGTCAAATATGCCAGAGCTTTAACCTGTGGTGAGAAAGCACTGTGGGTGTTGTTTTGCTCACTTCTCCTAGTTGGGGACCTTTTGGGCTGACACATAGTTTGTCCACTTAGGCCCATGCCTCTGCTGATGAATGAGGGCACTTCCTCTAGGCCTCTGTCAGTGCAGAGAAGATAAATTACTTGAGAATTAAGTCTATACCAGAAAGTAGCTGGCATGAGACCCTCTTGGCTACGCAGATTCCTGAAGGGGACAGTATTAAATGAGTTCTGGCTCAGAGTTTGGGTCAAGGACCAGACCACGGTATTCTGTGGAGTAAGAGATGAGGTGGAGACGGGGAAATGGCTCAGTGCTGGAGTGTGGGCTGTCATGTCGCAAACACACTCAGTGGAGACACCCTCCATGCTCTGGAGAGTCTGCCAGGGAGCAAGACAGAGAGAAAGAACAACTTCTCAAACTGCTCAAGAAGGAGCTCCATCTCGAGTTGTGCTTCTTACCTTCCTTCTTGTCTCTCTCAGATCTGCCAGGACCAAGATGCTGAGAACGTCAGAGATCATTACAGGGAAGCCCTAAACCCCCAAACATACAGTTTTGTGTAATAAGCATGGGTCGTAAGTATGTGAAAATATAAGCAGAGTAAGTACTGAATTCCAAAATTTAGCTCAAGAAAATACATTTATGGGCGTACACGCAAGGAGGGCACCTGGTGCGAATTCAGGGAGGTGGCTATGTGGGGTGCCCAGGGAAATCTGCACCTTTGCCCCTCCTCGACCCAGGGTCAACTCTGCAGCCTTTAATGTCCCAAAGGGGCCATTTAGGGAGGATTTCTGCTGAGCAGAGAGGGTAAGCAGGGCCATGCGGACTGAGGGAACTTTACCTATCTGAGCAACAGACACAAAAGAAGAGCTGCTGGGGAAACCTCAACATGCTGTCCAGAAAAGGCTCCTACTCCATTTGATGAGTAGTAGACATCATGAATGTAAAGCTCATGCTAAGTTTACTCCCCAGATCTTTAATATCACTGGTCTCTGAATTCAAGGCTCCAGGAAGTGTCATTTGAAACCACACCGTGGTATTTGCATGCAGAAAGAAGGTTCTGAGGCAGGGTGCATACTTGAGGCAAACTGAAGAGAATTTAGCTGAAACTAGAGTCCTATTAGAACAGCTCCTGCATGGAATCCTCTTACACGGATTGCAAATGCAAGCTGTGAAGGGGATTCATTTGGAGGCGCTTGAGGCTCTTGTATCAGAGCATATGAACCCCTGGGCTTCCATTTTTCTCATTTTTAAAACTAGAATAGTGGCGGCTATTCTATTCACCTTAGTAAAATGGTTGATTGAGTGACAATTGTGGCGATTGTCTTGGTCCACTTGAGATCCTATGACAACACACTATACAGTGAGTAGCTTAAACAATGTCACTTATTTCTCAAGTCCCAAAGGTTAGAAAGTCCAGGACCAGGATCCCAGTGACTTGGTTTCTGATGCAGAAACTCTTTCTGAATACACACTAAGGCTACGACCCCACTGCTTCCTCACAGGGGAGAGAGAAGGGGAGAAGGGTGTAGCACAAACACTCTTTCTAGACTCTTCTAAGGGCACTAACTGACTCTTCTAAGGGCACTAACGTTCACGGAGGGGCAGTCCTCACATAAATCTCATTATCTCCCAAAGGACTCATCTCCAAATGCCATCATATTGGAGACCAGGAGTTGAGCATGTGGATTTGAGAAGGAAATAAACATAGGGTGCATTGTAATACTGAATGTTTCATCTAAATTACAAAATTATCTCAAAGTCTATGAATATATTATGGTATGGTTGTTATGGTTTATAGCGAGATGCCCCCCCCCCCCACCAAGGACCTCACAAGCTTGCAGGGAGGGCTTTGGAAGGTGATTGGTTTATGAGAGCTTGTAATTCATTGGCAGGTTGGCTGCAGTATCTGCTTGAAAAAGGTAGGTCGCAGAGGTCGCAGAGGGCGCAGCCCGGAAGGGTTTATCTCCCTCCCCCAGCTCCTCCCTGGGCTCTCCGTTTCCTGCCACCACCGTGCCATGAGCAGCTATTCCTCTGCCAGCCTTTCTACAACACTCCCTGGCTTGGAGCCAGACGATCTTGCGCCACGCAAAGCTGAAACCACTGAAATAGGAGCCAAGTAAACCTCTCCTCCTTTAATCCGTGGGTGTTGGGAGTTGTGTATAGCAATGAGAAAGTGACTAAGATGTGTGTGTGTGTGTGTGTGTGTACTCTCTCTATGTAGCTTGTGTGTGCATAGATAAAAAATGTTAGATCTTGTCACAGTATGATGTTTGCTTGCTATTTGTTGCTGTTGTTGTTTTTTCCTTAGGGATTGTGAAATTATACACAAACTTCCAGATACATTTTGTAACTCCTGATCTCACCCTGTTTACACGGGGAGAGAGAGACAATCTTGTGTATAAATTCCATGAGTAATTTAATTTCTCTATGCCTCCATTTCTTTATTTACAAAAAGAGAGTTTATAATGTCAATATCTACTTCATCAGAGTTGCAATGAAGTTTAAATTGGAGACATTCATGCATTAGTTCACTTTAACACAGAGTGAGCACTTGATAAATATACTTAGTGTTAAATGCTACTGGATGTTAAATGTTTCTGTCATGTGTTGTTATTAGTAATATTATTATTAATCATAGACTTGGAATATGTGTCCAAATTTCCTGACATCTGGTATTCTTCACAAAGAGAAAATACTGTAGTCTAGCCAAGCCAATTAAGAGTAGCAACATTTTTAATGATGAATGGTGCTAGTTTTTTCCAGGTGTCTTTGTAGCATCTAAACAGTAAAGTTGAGTTCCAGGGAAAACCAGTTCCTGGAAATGCCCATCAGAAAGCCAGTTAGGGGACCAGGATCTGGGTTGCAGTGCTCAGTAGGGTATAGCTGAGGTTTTTGCTAACAGATACATAACAAAAACTAAAAGGAATATAATCCCTGGTTTGAAGCCATAGCTCAGTGTTGGCGAACCTTTCAGAGACAAGTGTGCTGAAAACCCACTTGTTTATTACAAAATGCCACCAACCACAGTTAAAACTGAATACTGAGGTTCTGGGTTAGAAAAAGACAACTCATACAATTAACATCCTGTGTCTTAGAAGAAAAACAAATAACATGGGTGCTATAGGTTTGTCACCATGGCCGCAGTAAAACTTCCCTCTCAAAGTTTGGCATAGGATTTATTTTTTAAAAATGTTTTGTTAGTACATGTTTGTAGGACGTGATGATTACACCCATGCTGGTGAGCTGCGTGTTCGTAACACGTCTTACATCTTCCCTGATCTTTCTCCTCTCCAGTCCCTGTTCCCATCTCTTGTTCCCCTTCCCTTTTACAAATGTTCTATCTCCATTTCCTATTATCTACCTTTTGCTTTGCTATTTAATTTATATTGAGTTCCTTATAAAAGAGAAATCATGGGGAATTTAAGCTCCTGTCTCTGACTTCCTTTACCTAACATCATGATCATAATAAGATGCATCTGTTTTCTCCTACAAATGACTCAAATTCTTTATCACAGTCTATAAACAGATGATTGGATGAGGAAAATGTGGTATTTATACACAACTATCCACTCTTCTCCAAATATCTTGGCCACGAAGTGGGGCTTTTCTCACGTGATATTTACTTTCTTTCTGTACTGTCTCCTAAGGGTTTGGAATGGCTGCTTCACGTTTGTAAATCAACAATAAATTGAAACATGCCTGCTCACCAGAACTAGTAGTTTTACCACTACTTGGTGCTTAAGAACCAAGTTCTCTGCCAGAGAGAAAGTGGATTTTTTTTTTTTTAATATCCAGGCTCTTGGCTTAAGTAGAAAAAAGTTAATGGATTATCCCTGATGGATGATGGATGCTCTCAGCAGTCATGGGCTCCAAGCCAGAAATCAGCCCTACGTACAGACAGCAGCCATGTCTGACGATGCTGGACAGGCTGATAACAGGACCGGAAACCCATCAGAGACACTCACCCCCTTACCTCTGGGTCTCATCAAAATTACCTGCCAGAGAGACTCTACTCCAGACCAGCACTTTGTCAGCCTGTTTCGTAATAGAAAACAGCTGCTCCTGTTGGGAGGCGGAGGTGGGAGGGGTGGAAAGAAGCAGGGGGAAAGCACCATTCATAACTTTTCTGGTTGTGCAGAACATTGCAATCACAGGACAAGAATGAATGGGAATTTCTAGGGCCCTGTGGGAATGGTATTATCCTCCTCTAGGAGGACTGATAAGAAATCAAAGCTACTGAATTTAAATCACAGATGACTGTTGATCCTTAATAATGGATTCAGAGTAGAATCTGAAATCTGCTTAAGCAGCATTCTAGGAATCGCAGGGACAATGATGTGTACAGTTTGGACCAGGCAAATCCGATGTGGGGAGAGAAAGGAGCCTACACTGTTCCTTCTCTGTCTTCATTCGTGTTCTCTGGTGCTTGGAACAGTGCCTGTCAGTAAATATATGTTGAGCAGTGATTGATGAAATTTATCACCTGAATTTGCTAAAGCAAGACAGAGTGGATTTTTAAGTTTGACAGATGCAGCTTTGACTTAGTGTTCCATCACTTAACCAGCTCTGCTGCATTAGAATAACTTAATAGAAGCTCGGGTAATGATTCAAGTGATCATGCACTACATGGCCATCAGATCACACAGTAATGATGGATAATAACGGATCAACACGCATGAGTGACTCTAAGATTCAGTAGGGAAATATAGAAATCACACTCCTCATTCATTTGCTGTTACTGAGCTAACTGTCCCCCAAAGTTCTATGTATGAAAGGCTTGATCCCCAGATTGGCATTCTTGTGAGATGGTGAAACCCTAAGAGATGGGTCCTCATGGGAGGTCTGCAGGTCTCCAGGGGCTGGTCCTTGCAGGGAACAGCGAGAACACGCTTCCTTCTAGGAGATGAGCAGCTTTATCCACCCACATAGTGCTGCCCTCCCACAGCTCCCAGCTACAAACTCAACTCATCGTGGCCTGAAGCTTCTAAAACTGTGAGCCAGAATAAACCTCTCTCTTTACAAGTTGATCATTTCAGGCATTTGTCATAGTGGTAGGAAACTACCCAGCATAATGTGGAAATGCTTGTAACAAACTACTCCCTTGTCATTAGCAGGCAGTGGGAGACCCTTTCTAGGCTTCAGGGTCTCCCAGTCGTGCACATGTGGGAGATGTGACACCATGTTCAGTACACAGAAGAGCTTTCCAAGAAACATTACATTGCAGAGACCTAGCAGAATCAACTAAAACCAGTGACAAAGATCATCTGAAAAAGCCAAAGCTGGTGAGTTTACCATCAAGATCACTATTCCTTCCGGTTCTATAGAGGCAACTTAATTTTCAAATTAAATATAATTTTTAGTAATCTCTCTGTACAAATATATAAATGTATATGTGCCTAAATGCTGGTACAGGATAACATGATTAGTGCTAGAGTAAAAGGAATTTAAGATCATCCAAATTGCTATCTTAAAAATTCAAATGTGAGTCTTGTACATTTAACAGAAATCAGAAACTCTATATAAGGCAGAATCACAGAACAAGGAAGAGGTGTGATAAATTAAGAAAGATGATTTCTATGTAAAATCCTTGAGAGAGAGAGAGAGAGAGAGAAATGACAACTTCAAATGACCAGTTTAAATAGAACATTAGTACCAGAAGGCGTGCAGCTATCAACAGGACTCCAAAGAAAGGGAACATAGCTCGGGGCAGAGCAGGATTCTGGAATCTGGACTTCTGTAGCATTACCCAAATTACCGCCATCTCTTTCAGTGCTTCCAAGTCCCCACCTGTGGTTCCATGTGGCTTCCTCAGAAAGAATGGGATGACTTTTCTAGTGGGGTCTCTGGCTTGACGGGTTACTCTGAACAAGGAAATTACTCAGGAAGTGATTCAGTACAGAGAGATTCATCACAGGCTTAGTGAAACTCCACCTTCTGAAGTGAGCAGAGAGACTGAGAAATGAGCCAGCACCTCATCCTCTAAGGTCTTATATTTGTGAAGGACAAGAAGTGACCTATCACTGTCCTTATGAAAGAAAGTTTCCTCTCCTGCCTTTTTGACAAAATAACACATTCAATTCTTTTCTGTTCCCTCCGAAAGCATCAGAATCTCTCTTAGGTGGTTGGAGAAAACTTCCTCTAGGTGATGCTGACTCATCACACCCCCGCCTCCCAGCCCTGAACCCACGGAGCGTGTTCCAATCCTCCATCCAGCTGTGGACATAAAGTTTTCCTGTGCCTCTCTTCACAGACCTTAAGGAAGAGCCACTTTGAAAATATGCAGTCCAGGTTGAAAATTTATCTCAAAATTGGTTTCATCTGCAAAAGAAACAATCCTTTCCTCTGCCGATGTCACTTAAAATGTTTGTGTATTTATTATAGTTGCCTGGGCTTTTTCTAACCCATAGCAGCTGCTAATAGTTTCATTCTATTTTATTTAAAAGTTATTTTATGCCCTCTGTACCCTGTCTCTAGACTCCCTCTATTTCACAAGTGTAAAGGGAGTTATACTGTAAGTTCTCAGTCCTTTGGGAGGATTCAGTTAGTGACATAAGGTATATAAACCAGTAGGAGGTGCTTACTGTGTGCAAGTCTTTACTGGTTTTAACTTGTTTAGCCATGTGGCTGCATCATTCGGCCAATGGTTATGCAGAATAGCATGTTTACAATACATTTCCAATAGTCTGGGAAGCTGTAAGTTTCTTGATGGTGGCATGATTCTTGAGTTTGATGAAAAAGATTTTTTAAAAAATCATACTGAATCCAGTCTTTCTTTTCCTGTTTGAACCTGCCCGTTGCCTTCTCCCTGAAGCGAGTCTGACTGCCAGGAAACGATCAGTAGTGAAATGCATCTTGCTATTGCCTTTACCGGCAAGATGCTCGGTTTTAGTTCAGGATCAAGTGCTGCTTTCTGATGAGGTCAGCGAAATGCTAACCTGAGTCCCTGGCTGCTCCCTGCTTCCAAAGAAAGCAGAAGGGTGATCCCAAGGAAGTTTCTCTCTGTTCATTTCTCAGTCCTCAGTTTCATTTCTGTCACATATAGTATCAATTATCTGATGTGCAGATGAGAAAGCTCAGCATCATTTAGCTCCACTGATAACAGTAAAACAACTGACTCTGTGTGTGTGTGTGTGTGTGTGTGTGTGTAGAATTCAGCACCTGAGTGTTCATGTCTCTAAATGATAATTAAGAGCACATTTTCTAAATTATGTTTCAGGGGAATCTTCTTAAGGTGCATGTAATAGATACTAACTAATGCTGAGCCCTGGAAAATTCATTAGTGTCTGTGGGATGTGAGAGAATGGTTAACTGTGATTTGTAAAAAATCAGGTGATAAAGACTGTAAAATCATACAAAAATCAGGAATTGGGGCTTTTTATCCTGTTTTATAAGGTAAATGAATGAATAAAAAGAAGATGTAAATGCTATGATTTTATGCCTATAATATCATCAATGGAAATGAAATGCTTTTTGGCTTCATTCCCAGTCTACTTGTGTTTCAGCACCCTCTGGAGAACCCACCTGCTCTCTTCATCTCATCTTCCTGTCTCTCCTACCAAACCAGTCAAGCCCTGAACATCTTTTCAAGAGGTGAATAGCAGTCGGTATACATTTCATTATAATAAAGAAAATTAAATCCATTGACAGGAATTTTAGTACTTTGTTGATGTGATATTAACAAACAGGAAAAAGAATTCATTAAAACCTTTCTATATTTCTTTCTTTATATAGTTTCTATCAGAATTTTTAATTAATGAAATAACAAGAACAAACTCAAAGATCTAATCCATGATACTGTAGACACTACAGGATGACATACAGGTTTGCTTTCCTGAGTCATTTATGTCAAGCGAAAGGACAAAAAAAATATTAATATCCACATGCAAAACTCCCTTCAGTGTAAAGCCAGTATCTGTTTATAATGTCAACCACAAGTTTTTCTAAGAAGGGATTTGAAATGTTTTATATTCATCAATCAACATATCACAGAAATACATTTGCTGTGTGTGCAGTGATGCAAATTCTACTTTCAGCACACCAATGTTTACTTTCTCAACAATCTAAAATATTACACCAAAAAACTAAATTTGGTAACACAAATTTATATATTTTAACTGGCATGGGCAAACATCCTTATGATTTAAAAATGAAACAGTATTGCCATAATAACTGTACTACTTTAGCAAGTGGGATTTGTTATTACACTGTTTTGGTATCAGCAGAGATTGGACAGATTACAGCACACTACACTACATTTCATTTTAGTTTATTAAATTTGAGTGAAATAACCATCAATACCACCATTTCTTATGTCAGCATTCAAAACCTATATAAGTAAGTGCCAGGGACTCCTTTATTTACTATTCATAATGTGAAAGCTTACATTTCTGTTACATAAAAATGTTTGAGCATCCCTCTTAAGTAAATAGATTATTTTTTTTTATTAAAGATGAGGGATGTATCTTTGCAGAGGTTAGATAAGTGTACCCGTATTTTCAAAAAGGTAAAATAGCATAACCAGAAGAGGTGATGGAAATTAAGCCCAGTTTTGAATATCTTCAGGAACAATGGTATGTGTATCTCTGACAGTCTCAGACGAGTGAGTCTCAGGCTCAAAGCAGAGAAGAGGGCCAAACAAAAGACAGAAAGACAACACTACATAAAATACGCACACAGAACTCTACTTTAAAGGGCTATGCGCTAAGCATTTTCCTAACAGTTTCCTTGGAAGGGTAAAAGGTGACCACACAGCTCTCCTCTCCCCTCCTCATAACTCTAGTGACCTGAGCAGTGCATACTGAACCCCACCCCTGGCTGTGGGCTAGGGAGGTGGGACCATGAAATTGTATTTGCTAAGGAGGCCACAAGACCGCTTATTCAGGATTTTATAAACCACACCATTCCTAAAGGAGAATGTGGTCGTCTTAGCCATGTTGAATGTGCACGTGTAGATTAAGATCAAGTTTACTTTCTTCCATCATTTTCCTTTTAGAAACTTGGGTCGGAGTAAAAGAGGTCAAAGAAAAGTTGGAAGCGTGTAGCTGGGATAATATGGATAGAACCAAAACATCAAAATGCCCCAAGCCTATGTCCCATTTGGAATGACTTCATTTCAAAATTTAACAGTCATGTATATCAAAAGAAAACATTCCTGAGACACTGATTCTTATTTCAACAAAATATCACTAACTTACGGGCTCTGTAACTTGCTTCGATAAGTTTTATGTTAAACCTAGATGCCACAAAATAAGAAATTGCTAAAATTCACCTTTGCAAAGAGGTCAGCTTCCCATGATATGTTTTTAAAATATCACAGGAACTACCCTGTATTCTATTTCACCTTGTAAAAGATGTTCAACTGAAGACCTGGTGGAGAATGACCCAAGCACCATAACTTTATTGCAAAGAGAAGGTGAGGGAGAATTTCTCCCAAATAAAGTGACACTATTTCAAATACCAGATCACATCAAAAATCAAACTCAAAAGATCAGTAAATGTTACCAAAATCCTGTACTAGGAGTGTGGGGTGACACCCTGTGACTAGGAGTAGGGAATGAGAGACAACTCCTCTGACTTTCCTGCACTTTGTCCATATCATTAACATCACTTATATTAACTCTCCTGCAAGGACCCTAACAAATGTAATTTCATCTCAACATGATTAGCATTCACCACCATGAATGGAAATTTCATTCTTCTGTGTCATTGGTTCACTAAACACTTGTCACAGACAAGTCTGCTGATTCATTTCAGGGGAACATTGTCACATTTTAATATGGATCCTGGAATTCCTGAATCTTCTTCTTATTCCCCATGTGGATGATGTTATCCCAAACTGTTCATCAAAAGACTGAAGTGAGAGAAGAAGAAAGTGAAGGATCAGGTTCTAGAGTAATTCAGAAATCAACACACGATGCGAAGATGCAATCCTATTAAAATGGCTAAGATACTGTCATGACTTATGTCTAGATGTCCCCCAAGAACCTAATGTGTCCTCAGGTGGGGCTTTGGGAAGGTGATCACATTATGGGGCTCAGAGCTGTCTTACTGTGAGGAGATGGGGTCTGGCCCAAAGGGGCAGGTAAGTGGGGCCATGATTTATCACCCTCCCACTCTCTTTCCTTCCTCTCTGCTTCCCATACATTATGCCAGGAGCAACTCTCCACCACGCCCTTCTGCCATGTGGTCCTGCCTCAGAGCCAGCAGACTCTAAAATGTGCACCAAAATAGACCTCTCCTTCTCTCTTCTCTCCTTCCTTAGAAAGAAGAAAGAAAGAAGGAAGGAAGGAAGGAAGGAAGGAAGGAAGAAAGAAAGAAAGAAAGAAAGAAAGAAAGAAAGAAAGAAGAAAGAAAAGGAAGGAAGGAAGGAAGGAAGGAAGGAAGGAAGAAAGAAAGAAAGAAAGAAAGAAAGAAAGAAAGAAAGAAAGAAAGAAAGAAAGAAAGAAAGAATAGTGAGACCGGGGATATAGCTCAACAGCTCAGTGCCTGCCTGGTAAGCACTATGTCCTGAGTTTAATTTCCAGTACCAAAAGTTAAAAAAAAAAAAGTTAAAAGAAGAAAAGAGAAAAGAAATTTTTCAGACTCAAATTCTACCTATTAATGACTCCACACTTCCTTTTATGAGACCTGTGATTTTCATTTACTCGGGAGATCAGCTTTTAAGGATATGAGGAGGATGAATTTGATCAGATACATAAAATGCCCAGCATACACATCACCAGAGATCAATAAATTAATATCGCTAATGTTATCAGCTCCATCGATGTTTCCATGATAAGAAGACATGCGAATTAGAGACAAGTACATCAGAGCTCGGCTGCTCCCTACAGGATCTAAGCATTCCACGGAGGAGGCTGCACATACCACCCTGGAGACCAGCGATCACGATTCTCAGGATATGGACACTGCTTGAATGTCCTGGGAGGCCTCTAGTCACCGATGGAGAAATTCCTGTGGAAGTCTAACTCATTTACCTCATGTTGGATTCTAGAGTGGAAATAAATATCCCTGTAAGTTAGAGTGCCGATCTCCACACACAGTGCCAAAGTTCGCACCACAGCCGTGCGTCACTCAGAGCACAGCTCCAAGTGAATGTGCACTGTTCCTCATCCAACAATCAAGGAGAAGTGCCATACAAAGAAGTCATACGTCATACTTAATCTTCCTTCATGACCTTATTGCTGTTACTGTCATGTTAAGTAAAGAAAATTAAAATTGTACATTGTTTACACGACATTTTTCCATTCATTTTTATATCACATAGTACCAGTTTGAATTCAAATCTAAAAGCACTTGGATTTGTTTGTCGAATCACTGCTGTGGCTTTAACAGAATACTGCAGACCGTCATTTATCAAGAAAAGCGTTCAGGTCGTGCTTGTGGAGGCTGGGCAGTGCAACGCTGTGGTGACAGCATCTGGCAGGGCTGTCGGCTGGTATTTTCTCATGGTAAAAAAGCAAGCACGTGTGGGAAAGCTGGCCTTTGAAACCCACTCACTGCCTTCAGAATGGCTTACGTATGTTTACGTGGGCAGCGCTTTCATGGTCTAAATGCCTTCCACTGGGCCCCACCTCCCAGCCCTGCCACCCTGGAGACTAAGCTTCTACACATGAACCTTTGGAGGGCACTTTCAAACCACCGCCATCACTGATAGGATATAATACATATTCCACAGCTCTTAGACTGCACTCACTGGTTGGAAGCCTTTGGTTCGCTGGGGAGTATGTAAGGATGGAAGGAAAAGGCTATCGCTTTTCCCATCTTTTCCTTTCCTTCTCTGCCATCAGTACAATCATGTGGAGCTGGGTGATCCTGGGAAGAACCCTGAGCAATCAGAGCTCTGATGAGGTGTCGGCACATTCTTGTTGTTTAGATCCTCTCTGCTTTTGCCTATGTTCAGTGCCATGTTCCACTTTGAATAGAGCACATGGGGCCGTCAGTGCCCAGACTAAAACCCAGATGTAATTCATTTACCTTGTGCTTGTGGCTTAGGCTCCCATGGATCGAGGTCCACGGTGTGTTCACGGCACGTTACTAACATAACACTGCATGTGCCCTGAGCTACAGTGAAGAGCAGACGTGGACATCACATACGTGTTTCCCACTGACCCACGTTGTGTTGTTACACGGGGCTGTAACTACAAACATAGCCAGAGACAAAATCATTAAGAATTTAAAGACAGCAACAGCTTTAGTGCAAACAGGGGACCTTTCTGTGAATGAAGCCCTGTTCAACTGTACCCACAAAAGCTGGCCTTGCTTTACCAGCTATGAGACCTCAATGTATTACCAGACCTGCCTGTGTATCAGGTCTTTCTTAAAAATTAGGAAAATGCTGTCACATATTTCATATATTTTTGGTGGAAAACAATCTTATTTATATGTAAAGTGCTTAAAAGTTTGCTTACCATATAGTACAATTCAACAAAGCACTGCTGTTATTATTATTAATTATTTCACCACCGTCTTTAAGGTTCTTTAGAGAGCAGTGCTTGAAATATGGCCTTAAAATGATATTCAAGAATGAGCTTTGGGTTTTATATATCTATACCTTCATTGTTCTCAAATTGATTATGACTTACAATGAATTATAATCTGATTTCTCTACATTGACATAATTCATATTTTTTGACAGGCAGTAGTTTGTCGTGGGGATTCTGTCCTGTGAATTGTAAGATATTTTGTAGCAATTCTGGCCTCAGGAAATGATAGTGGTAACTCTTGTCAAATTAGGACAACCAAAAATATCTTCAGACATTGTCAAATCCTCCTCTCAATTCTACCTTCGCACTGATAATCACCGCTGTATGTTTATAGAGTTTAAATGTCTCCAAGAACACTTACAGCTACCTTGTCCAGCAAGCTGAGAACCAAGTAACATGCACCTGAGTGAGTCATGCCATCTCTTAGATCCTAACACACAAGACCCAAAATTGGTATCCTTAGATCCACTTCGGTCCTAGAGCTGTCTACTTGATCCACTTTCTTACTAAAGAGGGAAAATCAAACTGTTTTTACAAAAGAAAGAAAAAGTGGGAAGTTTCTTTGAAATCTGGGAACTGTCAAATCTCTGATAAGCAGGTCCAAGGAGACAGGATCGGATTAGCTGTGTTCCCAGGGTGGAGAGACTGAGGCGGTATTACAGCCCAGACCATGCGCTGGACCGCCCCTCCTCCCCCGCTCCAGTCGCCCTTGGCTTCTGCTCAGACAAAGCCCTTATGGAAAGTAACATAAGCACTGTGCTGGCTCCAGTGAGTTTGATTTATCAGGACTACTGGCATCTACAAAAGCAATTGGTCTGTTTGGAGGAGATGTTTCCCAGGCAAAAAAGCAAAAGCAAAAAAAAATTCTGGCTTGATTTTTCTCTGCCCTTGGAACTTCTGAATGTCATTGGTTCTTCTCAGTGGAGCAAAAACAATGGGAATTCCTTCTGCTGGAGGTCCTAAGTGCCCTGGTCAGGCCCCAGCCGCAGTTCCCGTCTCCTGCTCCAGCGCCTTATGTCCTTGCAGGAGGACTGTGAACAAACCCGCTCTCCAAACTGTTTGGATTCTGCTTGATTTCTAACCCTCCTCTCCAACTCTCCCTCCGTGCCTTCCCTCTTCCCCTCCCCCAAGTCCAGGTCCACCCCCATCTGTTTTCTGTTAGGAGTTCATTTTCAGAGTGCAGGCTGGTGGAATTTGGAGTTCAGACCCCCTCAAGTGATGAGAGTCCTGGGGCTGCCGAAGGTCCCTTCACATGGGCCCTGCCACCCCCCTCTCCTTCCCGCTCTATGCCCCACTCACCCTTGTGCAATATTACGCTGGAGCCCACATCTGTTTTCAATTCCGTGTTCATTTGAACTGCTCTGGGAAAATGGACACTCTCCCTAAGGCTGGGGTCTTAAAGAAACAGCATGAATCCAGACAACTGTATTTGACCAACAAAAATATATATGTATGTGTGTACATGTGCGTGTACTTTGTAGACAAGCTGGAGATCTTATTGGAGCTGCCTCTATCCACCCTCCTTCCTGGATGAGGTAATATATAATCATGGATCTTTAATTCCTTAATTCTTAGTTTCAATGATCATCTTCTGCTTAACTTCCAATCTGAAATTCCACAATCTAAGTTACCAGAGTGGGTGTTCCCAGACTCTATCTTATTCTTTGGTTTATTGTCTGATTACAACTGTACATTTCTTTCTCATTCAGGTAAAAACCTCAGGAAATTTTTCTGTCTGTTAATTTATTGCTAAAATAAAAGATGAATGGCAGCTGACATGTGTCTTTTAGTGTGGTAGACAAGTGAGTAGTATGTTCATTATTTAGGTGGAACACGTGATTATCTTTGGTAGAAAAGTGATGCTTTGACCACAGCCAAATATCCTGTTTCTTAAGAAAAGTGTGTTTGACAATAATTGTGAAGCCTTTCCCTCTGGTTTACAGATCACTGCTAAGTTGTCAAGAGAATGAGTCAAAAAATCTTCAGAGACCTAAAGACTCGAGAAAAATGCTACTTTTTATCAAAAAAGTGATAGGAACTTACCATAATAAAAGCGTTTGTTCCTTCAGGAACTGAGGAACAAAAGTTTGTTTACTAGAAGTAGTAATATAAATTTTTGTTTGAACATCTTTCTGGAAACAGCCTAAATATGTATACCTGTGAGTATTTTGATTGACATCAATGTCACAAGTACAGAGGAAAAGAAACAAAATCATCAAGGGTTAAACTTGCTGATTTGAAGCTTTGCCTTGAAGTGACTGATTACCCAGTCACTCATTCAGCAAGTATTAACTTCAGTGTAATATTCATATAGTATATGTGGTATATAAGTAACATTCATTTATTATTTACCAAACATAACAATATAAAATTTACTACTCTGGCACATACAAGGCATTTAACAAATAATGAGACAGTAATATATGTTAGCAATCTCAATACAAAATAAAACATATGGACACTATGTGAGCAATATAAATAATGAAAATATGAACTTGTGCATAAATAATTTAGAATTCTAGATTAATCTAGAACACATAAAACATATCTATATCTTTATGTATATACATATGATATATGTATTTATATTATGTTAGCTAGTACTGAGATAGTACAGCCTAATAGTTGATAGTGTTTGGGTTCTGGTACCTTGGATTCTACATCAGGTCTTGATAAAATCTACTTAGTAGATGTGTGAGCTGGCAGGCTATTTACCCTCTGTGAGTCATGATACCCTCCTGCGTGAAATAAGCATGATTTTTAGCTATCTGAAAGGGATCTTACAATATTTTAATAAGCTGATCTTCAAGAAAATACTTAGAAGGACACACAGGCATGTGTCAGAGTTCCACAAAGGTTCACTGTTATGTGCTCCATCCATCTGGGCAATGCTGCAGTTGGGATCTGGTGAGGGAGACAAGCGGGGGAAAAAAATGAGGTTGACCCCTCCTTGAATTGAATTGAAACCAGTGGTCAAGAAGCAGGTGTCCCTCGTGGAGGAAAGAGCTGAGTGAGATGCCTTGCTGTCCTGATTTCTTTACAAGGAAATTCAAGAAAGGATCGCTGTTTACTAAGAATTGGAGATCCCACCAGTGTGGCAACGAGAGCCAGAGCTATTGTTCATGTTCCCTATTTTTTATTTGCATTCTCACTAAACCTAGAAAATTACTATTTTTTTTAACTCAAATGGTTAATGTGTTTTGAGAGCATTGGAATTTTTGACATTTAAAACATGACCTAGTAATGTATTACCTCTCCAAACAACTCTACACATAAGACTGTTACAAAGAAGAATTCTATACAGTATCAGCTCTGAAGGTGGTGTTAATTTTGATAGTATTTAACTTGAATTCTAAAAGGTTAATATTGAATTGTTACTATTTCTTAATAGAAGACTCTCCACAACCTTGACTCTGCCTTTGGTGAGAACTTGGGTTGGATTAAGAGAAGCCTCATTCTCCCAAAAGAAGCTTTTAGGTAGGGTTTGTGTAAATAATGCTATTCCACCTTCCTCCACTCGCTCACCTGACTCTGATATGCTTTCTCGTGTAGTTCACTTATTAATGTCAATCTTCATTCCAGATCCAGATAAGATACAGCTTATCAGGAGGTAAAGAATCTAAAGATTTTCAGATGAGAATAAAATATTTGTCAAATCGTATGACTTGATAGAGCTTCGGGTATGTTATTCTAAATTCATACATATGCCAGACTGGATAAAAAAGAATCTAAGCCTTCATGATAGAGTCTATAAAACTTCAAAACCTTATTGATCTTTAGAAAAATCTCGTAGCTAAAGACAAAATGAACTGGCAGAAATACTAGTTCCTTCTTGATGTCGTCAAAGGCAAAGCTTCAATGCAAATCTTTTTTTTTTTAATAAGAGGAGGCAAAGTTTATAAAAAGACAATTTCAAAATGAGTAAAAAGGGAAAATCATTGTAAAACAAGCTTATCTGCCCAGTAAAGTGAGAAAAATTAGTTTCTTAGGAGCAATATATGTGCTCGGACCCACAGTTATTGCCTGGGATAGGACCAAGGAAGAGATGGATGGGAAAGAGCTATTCGTGTCTTGGGTAAGAAAGCCATAACGCAATGTGTAGGCTTGGGAAAAGAGACCAGAGTTCACATATGAGAGTTACACTTTCTAGCTTTGTGACCTTGGGTAGAAAAATTGCCTGAAAAAATTGAGCTTCAGCTTCCCTGTTTCACAAACACAGGGCAGCTTCTCACAGCGATGGGTGGTTTTGCTTGTGAGTCAGCACCACGTGCAGTGTGAGGATGCACACTAATTCCCTCACGTGGATGTCACAGAGGGACAAGCAGACACAGAACTGAGGCAGGTGGAACAAGGTATGCGGCAGCTTGACTCAACCCTTGCCTGGGGCTTGGCAACCTCACTTTAAAGAGGACTTGGTTCATAATACCCACTGTGCATGATTATCCGTGAAGACTAAATCAGATTGCAGTCTTCGGCTCATAGCACATGCTCGGGAGAAGTGGAGAGTTTTATCACTCCCACGCAGCAGAGCAGAGGAGAAGTTCCAGTTTTAGGTGATCGACTGTTTCCCAGGGTCTGCCCTCAGCTACCTCTGTGGACAATCAAGGAATGCTAAGACATTCCACGAAGAGAGAGCCTCATTCAGGTAGCGAGGTAGGAAGGTTTTATGGAGAGGGTGATTTCAGAGGATAGAACACTTTGCCAGATGTCCTGTTTCCCAAAATAGTGCTGGACCTTGAGGATCCAGGGAATGCGGCCCAGCTGCCCACTTTCACAGCCCCTGGCAGATGAATGGCTGCCACGGACAGAGGAGCAGGGACCTGTGTTTGCCTCCCAAGGGATACTTATGAAATAATTGCTGAAGGGGTCTCCTAGGGTTACTCGGAATGTATAAACTGTTTATTTTTGCAGGACTGATTGGAAAGGCATGGAGAAAGGCTAATGCACTTGGGTTCAGTGTTTATTCCTTCCAAGAGGCTGAACGCTGTATCCGTGACTGCGCAGTCCTCCTCTCTCTGGAGCAGATACTATTTGCCACTCCCTTGCCAATGACATGAAACCGTGTCATCTCACCCCATTTCCTCCTCCTCGAACCCAATGGAAGCACAGAAACCACCATCCTTGAAGTGCACACATGGCAAGAGTGAAGGAAGATGTTCCCTTGCCAGACCTGTACTCCAGAGGCTCTTTAGTACCTACAGGCACTGTTTGGCTGGGGAGGCAGTGACTGTTTCTAATCAACTTTGCTTACATTAAACTTGTCCCCAAATCAAGACTTAATAAGAATGATTTTTATGCCAAGAAAATGAATCATAATTGCCAGTCATGACCACTGTTCATTTTTTTAAAGCACAGAAATATTACGAAACAGTTTTATTGCTAATACTAATAGTCAACACTGGAAGAACGCTGATTAGACACGTCACTATTTTGATATTGGTATTCATTTATTAATTCATAAGACGACTCTCCCAGGTGACTAAATGTTAGCATCCTCACTTACAGGTACGGTAGGAGAAACAGACAGTGGTTAAGCACCTTCCCGGAGATACTCAAGCAGCGAGCCCAGGAAGCAATGCTCTTTAGGGTGCAGGGTAAACTGCATCTCAACACATCACCTGAACTCTGCACACAGGAAGTCACCATTTCATTTGGACCACAGAAATTTGTTAGACAAGGGAGCATCTTAGAAATATTCGAAATGCTGCAAAGCGGGGAGACCTAGCCGACAGGAAAGGCTCTGTGGAGATCTGTTGTTTCTCGGGTGAGTAGACTGCGCCACATAGACAGAAGCTGCTGTGTTCTCCAGATTTCCCTTTGCCCTGTACTTGTCAGTCTTCTGTGACTCTGATTTTTTCACTGACTCTTTCTCCACATGGAACGTTCTTAGTTCAAATCTCCGGTACTTTCTTCTGCCAGGAGGTCTGGGACAGAAGCTTGCCCTCCCCCTTCCTCTCTCCTCTCTTGTCTTCTGCGCTGAGCTCCTTTGAACCTGTAAAACTCCATGTTCCCATCCTGGGTTTGTCTTCTTGCTCCTCTACTTGGCGCATTGTGTGAGATCATCACTACTACTGTTGTTTATCTACTTTATTTCCCTCACTGCAAATAAGATCCAGGAGGGAGTTTTGTGTGTTTAAATTCACTGTTGTACCCTGGGAACCTAGCAGGCAGCTGACACATACCAGTCACGAAGGCCTTTTTTTTTTTTCAATTAATGTCCTTAAAATAAAACTATACCAGTGTGTAGACAAAAGCAGCTCCTGCTAATAGAAAAATTTCCCCCGAATCTGTAAGTTTTCTTAGGGAACACACTTCATTTTTCATTGAGGATAATCTTTAATAATGTTTCGATAAACCCGGCAAGGAGTTTCATGATGCATTTTAATAAGATCTCTTAAAAATAAATCATTTTAATACATCATACCAAGTGTTATTCAGTAAATACCAGTGAGAACATTTTAAAATGGTATTTTATGCAAATAACTAATTATCGCCTTTAAAACTTCTAAAGAGCTTTTTCATATGGGAATTCAACAAGATATGTATAAATTTATTTCTCTCATGAATAAAGACAGTAGCATGTGTTAGAAGATACTACTCTCATCTCTGTCCTGTGGAAAGGTGTTAGGGCTCTGGGTTCTATTAGGTCAGGGGCTCCTTCTCACGCTTTGAATTCCCGGGGTGCTGGCCGTGCAGTCAGCTGCATGGAGAAGCCTCACTCACATGTACTTCCCAAGGTCTGAAGGTCTGTAGCCTTCACTGCATTCCTAGTAACTTTGTCTCATAGCATGTAGGAGACACACAGGCTTTCTGACATAGTGGGTAATACTATCTCCCATCTACTACCTCAGCCATCCTCAACTAACATTTTAAAGTCTTGCTGAACACAGCTCTTGCTATAGCTGGGGTCTGGAATGTCCTCTAAAGGCTCTTGCGTGACAGGCTTGGTTCCCGCTCAGGGAAATACTGGGAGAACGTGGTTGGCGAGTCTTCCAGAATATAAGCATGTGTTCTTTGAAAGGAAGAGTGGAAGCTCAGACTCTTTTCTTCCTCTTTGTTCTTGCTCTTTGGCCATGAGGGGAAATGTTCTGTCACCTGCTGCCACTGTAATGTGCTATCCTGTCACAGGTCCAAAACCAAGGGGCCAGTGAATCACAGATTGGAACTTTCAAAACTGTGTGCTAAAGTAAAACTTTTCTCTTTCTATGTTGATTACCTCCAGTACATTTTAGAATAATAAAAAATTTTTTACAGAGTTCTGATGGTTGGTTTTATTATACCACTGCTATCCCTAGTTATCCCAGGAATATCTAGAAAAATACACCCTCCTTCTCCCAAGTGACTGCCAGGAGAAATGATTCAGATCTGTGTGTGCACAGACTGAAATAATTCTCAGAAAGCACAGAGAAGTAAATATTTATTTCCTGAGACATTATGTAAGAGCAATTGGCGCTTTAGAAAGGATGAGCATATTTACTATAGCTGAAAAAAGATTTTAGTTTGTGGCGAAAGAATTCTATTGTTTATAACCTAAAAATATGGCAAAGTGTTTTGAAGGAGATAATAGAATATTCCACACTGTTAAAGCACGAAAGAGTCCCAAGTCCCTCACACCATCATTCTTTTGACTCCAAAATAAGAATGTCTCCAAAAAGCCCAAAGAACACTTCTGTTTTGTATAAATTTCAATATAAAAGACCATTACCATATGCTCAGCTGGAGATTACAAAAATTTTCAAGAGAATGAAGACACAACTGAAGTAGCATTCTCTTTTAAGTGACTACCAATTGATACTCAGAAGACTCAAAGAAAGTCAGATAGTGACAGCTGAAGTCCCCAGGGGGCTTTCCTGCTGAAATCCTTTTCGTTCTCTGTCTAGAGACACCGTGTGGCCCTAATAGAAATGTCAGAGCACTTCATATTTTTCTTCCCTAAGAGATCCATTCACATTGCGCACAATGCTCCCTTCTTTGAGTTCCATTAATCAAGCAGTGATTGAGTTTGGCACTTTCCCAAATACATGTGATTTTCATGGCAAGTAGGAATATGAGTCACTTCGACTGTGTTGCCAGGGAAAAGTTGGACAGGGTGGAGGTGGCAGACGTGGCAAGACCAGCTTCAGCTGAACACATCTTGATGACATTTCTAGAATGTAGACACCAAGTTATGTCACCCAACTGTCCTCTCTGTTTTCCCTTTCTCTTCTTTCTATCTTGTCAGGCAAGTTATATGGTAGAAGGCATGCGGATAGCAGACAATAAATGTTTTTAAAATACCATGTCTGCTTAGATTACATGCTTTTAGGAATTATCCAGGAAGATTTATCTAGTGGCAAAAGAGTATAAGACTTCAAGAATAACTGTTCAGACTTCTGTTATCAAACTATGTGGTTTGCTTTCCCTGGAAAATGACCAATTTAGAAGCAAATTGAATTTTAAATCAACGAGCATAATTAGAAATACTTTTCATGACAAGATAATATATAACTAAGAGATTCTTACTTAAATCACATATGAATAGCAAACTGAAAGCTGGGAGAAAATTCCAAGTGTAGGAAAATATTCTCTTGAAAGTTCAGCATCAGTGAAAATTCTGGTGGAAGGTAAAAATGAAAATTTCATTTTATACACCATATTCTGCTTTGATTGGCATGTTGGATCACTGTAGCATAATTTGCACATGCATGCTTTATGAGGAAATGAAGTGATGTTCTTCTCCTACTAGTGTTTTTACTATTGGAAGTTGATCATGTCACCTGCTATAATCTGTGAGATAGTAATATATCTCACACTGGAAGATGCTTACATGTACGTTGGAGATTGGGCTCTCATACTCCTGAAATGCCACCAAACAAGTCAAGCTGAAAGCCACCGCTGCACTCCAGCTGGGACCTCAGAGCATGACAGTGAAGTCGACCTGAACCTAACTGGAAATGGGCAGAATAGACCTGAACTGCACCTGCTTAGTACAGGCTCACAGGCAAAGAGACGGATGACTTCCATCACCGGACACTGAGTTTCTCACTGAGCAAAGGAAATTCCACCCTTGGTGGTGAGCTCTTGCCCTAAAATTTCTCAGCTTTTAGCGATTTCCAAGTACTTGAACTCCCAAAGAGGGGAAGCAGACTTTTAAAGCGGTGAGTTCCAAAGGATGATCTTGAGGCTTTTATAGGTAAATGGAGGCAACTTGAGACCACCCTCAGAAGAGAAATAAATCAGACTCACATTTGTAAATACCATATTATCTCTCTAGCATAAAAAATAATAATAGTAAACTGAAAGAGTAATAAGAGCCAAAATGTATAATAGCTATTGTAATAATGAAAGGGAAAGAAAATCCTCTAAAGGACATAACTGCATGCATGTTGAAGTCTGCAGGATAGATAAACATACTACTGAGTTTTTGTTAGTTCATCAGACAGAATGGTTTGTACTGTCATTGTTTGATTGTCCACTTTTTATGCTTTGATTTTGTAACTTGAGCAATTACTTCTAATATAACAATATTTAATTTATCAACTAGTGATTTCTTACTGTTTTTTTTTAATTCTGTATTATTTCAACCCCTTTTTCTGTTTTGCTTTTTTTCTCTAAAGGAAAAAAAGCAGTGAGCTCCTCCTTCTCCAAGTCCCTCTCGGTGTGGTCCAGGTGAATACTGGATGAGAGATCTTCCCAGTGATGAGAATTAGAGCACAAGGTTAGGGTACCAAGGAATGCCCTGTGAGGGAAGAACAAGGGAGCCTTGCTACCTATGATGAGATTCAAAACAAAACAAACAAGGAAACCCTTCTTACTATTTTCACAAATACTTCAGTCACCTTCTGTGTTAGTTATAACTGAAAATACCTTCGCATATATTAATAGTCATTTGGGAACAACAGATATAAAGGAAAAATGTAAACTAACAAAGTCACATTTGAAGAGTGAGGAGAATTTCCCTCTGTATAGGAGCTTAGACAAAGCTGTTCAGCAGAGAGAACAGCGTGCTTGAAGTTCTGGGCCGTTGTGGAGCAATGGGGAGAAGCCCCAGATAACAGACAGTGTGGCCTGAAGACCAGTAAAGTTCATCAAAGAGGAATGGAGTGAGGTCAGAGGTAAAGGGAGGAGCAGGAAATGCTGATAGCAAAACCGTTCCTGGGATAAACCATGCAGTCAGAACTCTTTAAAAGACAGATAGTTAATTGCAAGGGCTTAATCCCACATGATGACATAAGCATCTAATTTCATAAACAATGAACTTATTTCAAACTAACATAAGCAATGTCTAAGGTTAGGAGAGCAGCACTGTTCTGTTCGACGCCTGCTGTGTCCCCAGGGTCTCGTGGGCCCACTGGTGTTCACCGGAACTGCACAACCAGCAGGATCAGTGAGTGAATAAGTGAACAGTGTGACTTATGGGTCCGTCCCGCCAAATGTAGGATCTGGGGTGTGGAAATCTGTTCTTCCTGATAGCTTCTGAACCTGACATTTTTCTTATTTTAAATTATCTTGCAGTGTTTTCTGTGTACTTGAGAGTCGCTGCTGTCTTGTACAAAATTTTTCATATCAACTTAAGACCGTTTTTGCTTCATAGACAAGTACTCAGATTTCAAGAGTTTGTTTTAAATGTCTGCAATGTTTTGATGATGAGACAACTAGAAACTTCTACAATTATAATAACTTTAATTCTCCTTTGAAGCATGTTCCACAAGTGATGCAGTTAATGTTTATATTGGGAAAAGCAATTTATTCCACCATGTCAGTGCTATTTTTACATATATTGAGTAGCAGCAAGTAGAGAGATCCCTTATCTCTAACTGGACAAGAACAAAGACTGTAATTGAAAAATAAACTCTAACGTTCCTAAATGTTTAGTGTTGATAACAACTCTTGGTGAAGTCTCAGAAGCATCCATGATTCTTTTCTGCTCTGCTGTATTGGCACCATGTAAATGTTGCCTCATCAGATGACTGCATTCCCATTTCCGTCAGAGTAAATGTAAAACCACTCAGAGGTATAGCTCAAGAATTCTGGCCAAAAGGAATTCTTACCTTAAAAAAAGCAAAAAAAAAAAAAAAATTACACAATGTGAAATAATAACCAAAACCTTATGAATGTAGTTAAGAGGCTCAGTATTACAAAAATGAAATAAATTCAAAAATATACAAGATAACACTGAAAAACTATAAAAACAAACCTTATAGGCTTCACAAAGAACCAACCAGAAATTAAAAATAGTTATTGAGAAGTATTTAGTAAGTCTAAAAAAGCAGATTAAGCTGAAAGGAATGTAAAACTAGTGAACTATACGGTGAATATTAATCAATTAGAATAGAACAGCAAAAGGAAAAGGGAAAAAAATAAAAGAAATTACCAAAGAGGCTGAGAACTGGGAAAGCTGAGATCCAAAACACCTGTATCCTCTGGGTATTCAAAGGGAAAGTAAAAACAAAGAAGAAATATTCAGAAATGCTTACAGATTACGAATTATCTGAATATTGAGTTCAACAAGTGTGATAAACCCGAATCCTGAACAAATAAATACAAAGATGTGTCAAGGTAACCTGGAATTATGTAAGGAAAATAAAAGATTACAAAAGCAACCTAAGGGATCGGGGATTTAGCTCAGCATCTCAAGCGCTTGCCTGATAAGCATGAGGTTGTGAATTCGATCCCCAGTACAAAAAAAAAAAGATAACCAACAACGACAAAAACAACCTAAGAAAAAAGACAGTTGAACTACAAAGAAACAACAAATAAACTAGAAAAATATTTCTTCACAATAAAACTACAGAGCAACATCCAATCTAAAATTCTATACTCACCTGTACTATCATTCAAGAGGGTAAAATGAGCACACATGTAAAAATGATGCACTAAAATTGTGTTTGTATAAATTTCAGGGATAAAATTTAACCCAGAAAAAAAATAACAAAAACATTTAAAAAAACAATGATAATCAAAGGAGAAGGTAAAAATATTAAGTGGCATAAGCATTGACTGTAAACATTAACAAGGGTTTAAAATGTACAAAGACCTGTCAATGACCATTCTACATAATTTGAGGAGAAAATGATTCATAATGAAATTGTGACCAGGGTCTGACCAGGCCTAGTGTCTTGCTGTGCGAGCCAGCTACGGTGTGTGAAAACGTAACTCCACGTGCCTCCGGTCCCATTTGGGGTCTCAGCAGTCCTGTGATGCTGCGATGCCCCAGGGCAAGACGGCATCCGCTGAAGATATCCTGCTTCCTTGAATATGGGAAAGGACAAACTTGGTGACCTGCCATCTCTCCCCACTGTCCTCATCAATATAAGATCCCCATTAGTTTAAGATGGCTACCGCCCTGAGAGTCTTCCAAAGTGACTCAACATAAGATCCTAAACATAAGCTCCTTCTCAGTAGAAGACCACTGCTGATGTCTGATTCATCCATTAACCCTCTCAGCATTTTCCTCAGTGTAAATGCGTCTGGCCACCTTGCGCCTCTTGTTCCTCGAGGACAACTGGCCATCCCAGATTGCTGTTGCTGTGCCATTTTGTCTCTAGCTCTCTTTTCTCCTCATGTGCTGTGACACCTCACAGGAAAGTGGGGTCCACTTTAGGGGTCCCGAATAAGATCCCTGTACTATTTAGAACAAAGATATAAATCTTAATTAACTCTACATTCTTAAGTGCACTAAACATGTTAAAATTTTAAAGAGAATAGCTAGGCAAACGAAAATCAAAATGTGCTGCCCCAATGCCATAGAGGGGATACAACACTTAAGCCAAAAGACAAAAAGAAAGCTCAAAAAGTGCTAAATAATGTGGTAATACATTCAAATATCTTTAATGAAAATAAATTGATTACAACTTTTAGTAAGAAACAAAGATGCTCAGACAAGGATTTGAAAAGCAATTGGTAAATTCTAGTATAGTGAAATAGAACTACTAACCAGCTCTTAAAAATTTAAACTGAATAAATCACAGAAAAGCAAAAGCAAACTACTTGAAGGCAGCATACAAAAAGGAGCCGAAATCGAACATTTTGGGAAAATAATGTCAATTTCCTACTAGAGTTTCCTACATTTGAGACAACTGCAGTCTGACAGCACAATGGGAGACTCACACACCTATAGGAAAATCTGTTTTGCTCCCAACCCCATCAACAAGACTGAGTTTTGAACAAAGAGATCCACTGTGACATGGTGGAAATACAGAGAGAAAGAAGGCAGACAGGAAAACCTCCCATTCTGTGCAGTGTCTCTGCCAAGGTGCTGGTCCCCCTTTCCAGTGTGCATATGTGGAGCAGAGAGCACACAATTCAGCCTGTGAAGAAGAAACTGGAATGGTAGCTAAACTGACTCTCAGGAGACAAATTATATAGTCTTTGTCCCCAAGTCATCCGCTTGGTAATTAAAACTTTAAAACAATTTTCAAGGAAATGTGCTCCTAGTGTAAAAACTCCACAGTGTGACACAACCAAATTACTCACCATACAAAAGAATCACAAGATTAGATCCATCACAAGGGAATCACCGGAAGCCAATCTCAAGATGACACAAGAGTGTCAATAAGTGGGCAAAGATTTAAGGCAGCTGCACAAGTAAGGTAGAGGAAAGCGTGCCTCTGATGAATTAAAAATATACAGACGCTTGTGAGATGCAGAACTAAATGGAAATTTTAAGCTAAGACATATAATAATCAAAATAAGAATTTTAATGGGTGATCTCAACCAAATAATGAAGATTATGGATTACCATCAAAATAATAGAAATCATTTGACATGAAGAATGGAAAAGCTATGTGGTTTAAGAAGCTTCTAGGATAATATTACATTTTCAGAACTAAAATGAACTGAAATCTAAGAGAGAGAATAAGACAGAAGACAGTGCAGAGAACTTGAAGAACTAATAAATACAAATCACATAAATGTAATCTAATTCAAGAATTTAAAGAATCAAGGAATTCCATCAACCTGAAAGTTCAACATGAAGGTCATCACAGCTCAGCTCAACACCCAAGATGACATCAACAAAGGGAAAAATGGCTTGATGTCAGCCAAAGAAATATTACACGTTGCGTACAGGGAGAATGGAGGTAGGAAGACGGGGATTGACGTTAAATTTTTAAATGGGTGCTATACGAGAACTGCACCACACATTAAGGAAATTTAAGCCTACCCTTTTCAAATCATCTCAGTAAATCAGTAAAGATATCCAACTCAGTTCCCACCCTTACCTTGCCTATTCTAAAAAACATTAAATAATATAGGGCTCAGGCGGAAATCCTATTAAAAATAATAAAATGTTTAAAAATAAGTTATAATGAGAATGCTGCCAACTTTCTTAAAGAGAAATGTATAATCTTTTATGATTTTTAGGAAGCAATAAATGCTAGAAATAATCTCAAGTAATACATCGACAGAAGAGTAATTACATGAAAACAATAGATGAGAGAAAATAACAGATGACAATATATAGTGTTGAAGTTAGAAAAAATAAATGCAACACAAAAAATTTAAAAATAAAATATCAAATTTTGGCACAGTGTTCAATATAAAAGGGAACTTATAAATAATTAATGGAAGTTTGATGTAACAACACATAAAATAGTTTCTTAGAAATAAAAAGAGAATATAAAGAACATCATTTTGATGGTAATCCATAATCTGCATTATTTTGTTGAGATCACCCATTAATGTAATACATTAAAAACTTAAAGGGTAATAATAAATTATATAAAATTTTTGAAAATTAAAAAAGTTAAAGGACAAAACAAAGTATACTTATATGCAATAAAATAAAATAAATTATTGTGAATTCCACTCTAACCCACTGATGAGTAGGAGAAAACATTCACTTAAGCAACTGAAACAAAACTAAAGAAAACAGACATGACATCAGGAACAAATATTTTAAAGATTCTTGGATGTCAGGCAACAAAAGATCATGATCCCTCAGAAAGATTTAGGAAAGAAACAAGGCCTAAGATTCCTCCAACTGTCCTGAAACAGTGAGACAGTGTCCAGGACATAACTCGGGGAATGACAGTCCTGTCAAAGCCCAAGAGATTCCTTCATTTGAGGACACAAAACTGAGAGTCTGTGCCCATCACGGTGATGGAGATCACAGGACAGAGAGGCAAACTGAAGAGACAGAGTCAAGAGACAGAGTGAAAAATCTCCAAGGACAAGCAGAAGCCCCTCCTCAAGTGGTTTGCAACAAAATCAGTCCCGCAAGGTGTCGTATGTTCAAGGTCGGCTTCATATTCCAGTGCGCTGTTAGGACTTAGGGCCTGGGTGGAGGAGGTTGTGTGCCTTTGAATGATGACTTTTCCCAGGTGTCCCCTTCTGTCTCGCTGCTTCCTGGCTGCCATGAGGTGAGCAGCTTTTTTCTGCCATGACTTTCAGCCATGTTTCTGCCTGGGATTCAGCTGCCCGTGGTTTATAGGAAACTGTAAACCAAAAAAAATCTTTTCTTCTTTAAGTTGTGTTTGTCAGGTGTTTTATCCCATCAAAAGAAAGATGACTAACTCAATGGTGTAAAGGAAGCACTGTAATTTAAGCAAGGGAAGAGCCTCCAAGATGATGTATGGATGTGCTAGTTGGCATATACAGTATTTTCCATCCGACAGACAAGAAATCCTCATACTTTACTGGACGTTAGGTAGAGGATTCAGAAAGATTTACTTCAGTAGTGGGATAGCATTTAACACTTCCACTTTTACCTTACCTAAGAAGTCTTCAAAACATGAAATAAAAGTTGCAAATATGTAATTAAATCCAGTTGAAGTTTGCCACACAGCAAAAGGAAACAATAAATATGACCAAAATGGAAAAAAATTAATCTGGAAATATAACCTGGAAATTTGTCATAAGTATCAGAATTATCAGATTAGAATAACTGCATTGCATATGTTCAAAAGATTAGGTACCTGTTGGAGATAAAACTAAGATCATAGCTCAAGAAATGAAAACTATGATGTTGAGAAGTAAAAATATAGTGACATTAACATAAATTGAATACTTGGATAAGTGAACCTGAAGTCATAGTAACTATCTAAATGACTCACAGAGAATGAAAGAATAATTTAGAAAATGAAAAATTATCATTAATCTGGAGAACATCATCAAGTGACCTAACACGGATCAGAGATCCTTGAAAGTGAAGAAAATCAGATGACAAAAATACTTAAAGAAATGTTGATCAGAATGTTTCAAATTTTGATGAAAATTATAAATACATAAATCTAAGAAGCACAATCAACTACAAGTCAAAGAAACATTTAGAAACCTGTACCAACACTTACCATAATTAATTCATCAACACCAGTGTTAAAGAAAATCTTAGAAACAGCCTAGAAAAAAGGAAAGCAAACTAAAATAGAGAGTGACAGCAGCTTCTTGTCTGAAACAATGTCCCCAGTGAAAACATGATCATTTTTATGCCTAAATCTTGAAATCTGAACAACTACTTTCAAGATAATAATATGCAATATATTAACTAGTGTTGACTTCCTATTTCTTTTTTTAATTCTGTATCATTTTTATCCTTTTGTTATTTGTTTCTTAAATTTAAAAAAATTCAAAGAAAGAAAGAAAAGAAAAGAGAAAAGAAAGTAGCAATCTCTTCTAAATCCTGAAAAGAAAAAAGTCTAATTTTGGAATTTTGTACCTGGTGAAGAAAATACTTTCAGAATTGGCAAACAAAGTTAAAGTGTGTATCATCAGCAGACCAGAACTGTAAGAAATACTGTAGGATGCCCAAAGACAGATGGAAAATGCTGTCAAATGAATTTATAAATATGCCAAAGGAATGAATACCACTCCTCTTGATCACTCAGGTGAACATATCCGATAAACCTTGTATGTTATTTACATATCTTCAAAGACATTTGAAGAAGGAAACTGTAACATGAAGGTTCTGTGTACAGGCAACTGCAAACTGCGTGAATACAAAGTAGCTCACTGGTTCTCTGGGGTTTGGACTGGTAAAAAGGTTTGCGAAGCCAGAAACATAAATTATAAAAGGAGAAAGGAAAATGTTTAGGGATTATGAATACTTTCCTTATCCTGATCCTGGTTATGGCCCCATGGCTGTACACATGTCTCAAAGCCTACAAAATGAAGTTTCTATGTTGAGCAAGTTCAATCTACCAAATAATAAATGATCTCTGTTTTATAAAGTGTTTCGGGGAACAGAAAAAGAAGGAACCATGTGCAAACCATTTAACAAGGCTGCCACTACCTTGGAACCAAACGGAAGTAGGGTACTATGGGAAGGAGGGAAGGCGGGGTATGCTAAACCTCTGGGCAGATCCAGCACCGTGGCCTGGGTCCTCTGCTGGGGGAAAAGGACTGCAGATCACTCACCAGCACCCCGTGCAACCGCATTGACAAGGACCCAGCAATGCACCGCCAGGGCAGACCTCACCTCCCCGCTCCAAGTGCTCCCGCTCCAAGTGGACCAAGCAAGCAACCATTTAGAGACAATTTAAATGTAATGAGCTCCCATAGCTGTGTGGCCTTTTATTAGGCCAAATGGAGTCCCAGGAGTCAGGAGGGGCCACCGTCCCCTGGCTCTTTTCCAGCCCTTCCCCATTAAAGTGAAATACGGCTTTAATATAGCCACACCTGGGGGAGTGTTCCCCTCGGCAGCAGCCCCAGATGCCCACCCTCCCCCACCCAGGGTGACTTCTTAATTTTTTATTCCCCTGGGCTGGGCTTGGCAGCTTTTTGAATGATCTGATGTTTAAAATCAATAGATACATAGCTTATGAAAAGCAAAATCACTGGGATTTACAGGATTTGGAATTGACTTCCATCATAATTTAAATTAAAAATGGCAGTCGGGTTGGAAAAGAAACAGAACAAATCGACCATGCATGCATGATAAAAGATAGAATTGTTATCTAGTATGTGAGTAGGGAAACTCCTCCAGCATCAGGGCTCCACGCGATCCAGGTTTTAGTATCTCTTGGGCTTATGGAATACATGAAAGGCCAGGATGGGCCAAAGCATGCTGCTCTCTCTCTCCAGGGGAACTGAATGGGACAGGGTTAGATAAAGGCTGATGAAGAGAACCATCTGGAACTCTGTTGGCCTCCTAACAGGAGTGAGCACAGAACTCAGTCAGGGCACTTATCTCAGGGAAAAAGTTTTGTCATCTCCATGAATAACTCGCTAATAAGCATATACAGTTGCCTACAGGTACTCAGAACTCTGCTATAGTGATACATTCAGAGGCAACCTGGTTTCATTTTATATATTTTTATTTGTATTAGCACATCTTCCCAGCTCATACTGATACATTCAGCATGTATCCGTACATATGTACAATACATCTTAACTCTTTCTTTCTCCCTACCCTACTTCTCCCTCTCTTTAGCTCCCTGTCCCTTTTCCATTTGAAAAAAGATTTATTTCCTACTGTCTTTTATTTTGCTCTTTAAACTATTTATACTTTAGGTTTCTTGTATAAGAGAAATCATGCAATATTTAAGTAGCTTGTCTGATTTATTTCACTTAATGTTATGGTTTCAAGTTGCAATTATTTTTCCTACAAATGACTCAAGTTTATCCTTTCCTATAGCAGAGTAGTATTCCCTTGTGTATAAATACCACATTTTCTATATTCATTCAGCTGTTGCTAGACATATAGGTTGCTTCCAAGATTTTGCTGTTATGAGTTGTGTTGCTATACACATAGGCATGCATACATCACTGTGATAGGCTATCTTTAACTCTTTCAGAAAGGTACCTACAAGAAGAATAGCTGGGTCAAGTGGAATTTCTATTGCCAGTTTTCTGAGAAATTTCCATGATTTCCACAGTGCTTATACCAGGTTAGACTTGCACCAATGATTTCCCTTTCAGCCACACATTTGCTATTATTTGATATCTTGATAATAACTATTCTTTCCAGAATAAAATGGAATCTCAGTGTTGTTTAAATTTGCATTTCTCTAATGACCATGGATGTTAAAATTTTTTTCATGTATTTATGGGTCAACTATACTCTTTTGAAGAAGGGTCTATTCATTTCAGTTGCCTATTTGCTGATTGGATGTTTTATTTGGGAGATTTCTCTTTTTTTAGCTCTTTGTACACTCTAGATATTAGTCTTCTGTCTGAGAAGTTACTGGTAAATTTCTATCCATTCTCTAGATTATCTCTTCACTAGTTTGGTTATTTCTTTTCCTGTGCAGAAGATTTTATGTAATTTCATTTGTTGATTCTTGATTCTATTGCTTGTACAATTCAGATTCTGTTCAGAAAGTCTATACCTTTGTCTTCAAGAGTTTTATCTCTTTTATCTTCCAGAAGATTGTTTCTGATTTAATATTTAGGCCTTTGGTTCACTTTGATCTTCTTTCTCCATTTTCTAACATATTAGCAAAGGCTCTGACTCTAAAGATTGTGCTCTTCATGTCTATGCAATGATAAGAAGTAGAGGAAGACAGAATCCTCTTTGTTAGAATGTTTTGACAAGTACTTAATATGGAGCTTTCTTTGATATTTCCAGCCTCCTTTTTGAAGTGAGCCAACAGTATGATCTGACTGAGTCACTCAG